>PVIH01004183.1:0-145157 GCA_004025045.1 Sigmodon hispidus
CCTGCTGCTCCTCCTCCTCCTGCTCCTCCTCCTCCTGCTCCTCCTGCTGCTGCTCCTCCTGCTGCTGCTCCTCCTCCTGCTCCTCCTCCTGCTGCTCCTCCTCCTCCTATCCATCCTCCTCCTTCTCCCTCTTTTTTTCCCCTAGAATGCCAAACACAGGGCCCTTGAAGAAAAGAAACTTTATCCTTAATGTGAACTTCTGAAGATGAAAACACACATTCCTCAACAGTCCTTCCCCTGAGAAGCAAGGTCTAGTCTTCTTCCTGTACCTCGGGGTTGATGCTGTATCTGCCTTGACCAGTGCTGTATAATGAGACCAATGTTACATGCTTTCCAAGGTCAGGGCACATAGGGTCATATAACCTCTTTCTTTCTCACTGAAATAGTTAATGAATTCTGATTGACTCTGAGAGGCAGTCTCTTAATGGAACTTTGATGTCACCCCAGCCCAGGAAGCAGTTATTCAAGTGAAGCCCCTCCCCCTCCGCAGTTCCCCTTTTCAGCTTTCGATCCCACATGAGATCCCAGACATTGCTGAGCAAATGTAAGCCATGCCCCGCTGTTCCCTACCCACATTTCTGTCTCACGGGATCTGTATGATTGAGCGGCCACTGCTCTTGTCATGATTTGGTACACAACAGTAGACAACTGACACTTGTGGGCCACAGATATGATTCAACCACCTGCTCTCTCCATTTTCCAGAGGTTCACATGATCTTCTGTACTCTATCCACTGTACGATCCCAGCTTAACCAGTCACATGTAGCCATTCATGCTAAATGTGTATAGTTTGGTCTCATCTCTTTGCGGTTAAATGGGCACTTGCTAAAGGCCTGTTGATCAAATTTCAAGTCAATCTCTGAAGTGTAAAATCAGTGCATTGAGCAGACCAAAGCTCAGGAAGTTTGACATGCTTGCAGCATTCTTCTGAGAAGGTACTCAGGCAAAAAAAATATGCTGAACTCAGGCCTATATTTTGACAAATGGTTATTAAGTCAGAATCAAACACCAGAGCAAAGGAGCAGTCCACAAGCTACAATGGAGCAAGATAGAGATGACCACTAACAGCTGATGAGATTCTTTTTGTTCTCACTAGACAGACTGGAAGGGGCAGACAAATACATATACATGGAACAGGGAAGTGTTTGAGAATTGATAAAAAATGGGAGATGGGTAAAGGAACCAGAGAAAGCAGTAACTAGAGTTCTAAGATAGCAAGAGTCCTATAAAAGAGCACCAGAGTAGACAAATGTTAGGTGTAAGCAGGGGCTGACTAGCAGACAAAAAGAACAACCAAGTCTATTGCTGGTGTCAAGAGCACTGGGTTGGTGTAGAATATCAATACATGAATGCCAATTGCAAAAGGAAGTTGTAAGTACACATGGACACTATACTTCAGCTTCCCAAGTCTTCATTCAGCAACATCCCACTTCAATATAAATTTGTTGTAATAAGAAAAGACAAATCCAGGTGGACAGTAGATAGTGTCATGTTTTTAAACACTGTTTCTAAAAGTCACTTCAGGTCTGTAGCCCACACTGTACCTATTTGCCACCAAATCTTCCATATGGTAGAGTCACATCATATGAACATTAGCATGAATTTGCTATAGATGCTATCAAGGCTCCTGAGCCCATCTTCTAGTTGGAACCATTGTCTGAGCTGAATTCATGCCCAGTAAGTTCCCAGGAAGCAGCAGCAGCTCAGCTCTAGCTATATCCCCCTCCATCAGAGAACTTCCCTTCATTTTCTCTTGTCTGGTTTCTGTAAAACCAACATGAGATGATCACCAGGTGGCCAAGGAAGACTCACAGGAATCCCTGGACCACTTCTGAAAGCCATCTTTCTGTGAGAGCTAATAGCTATCAGAACAGAGATAGGCCAGTTGATCCCACAGAGAGGTCAAGGTTAAGTCTTGCAGTCAGTGGTCAACAGGAAGAGACTTACAGAGGGATGAGGAATTGAGATCATGCTGACACCTCAGAATTTGGACTAGCTCATCTTCAAAGATTTCCCATAAATGGCATCCCAACACATCCATAAAACAGCCTCGGCCTTCCTCCAGCAGCTTTAGATAAGTGTGAGTGGGGCCAGGGTTGGAACAAAGAAATGTACTTCTCACTCTGAGGCCCATAATGCAGTCATGGTGGGTAGATCGTGGGCATTCTCCTGGACTTGCCAAAGAAGAATCCACCCATGCACTACCTCTGTACTATATTATCTAATGGAATCCACACTGACATCATTGGGCCAACTTCCTGCTTTCTCTGGACTTGGGTAGAGAACAAACAATGTGGCCCTTTTCCAGACACTATTGTTTGGCAGTCACACATCCCTCATAAAACAAACCAGTCCCTCAGACTGAGAACATGGGGGTGTCTATTAATGCTTAGTTAGTAGCTAAGAAGGGTTTGTCCAGACATAGAGCTAACCCACCAGGCATCATCATGTGAGTGAAAGTAGAATTCTCAGAGCAGACCTGGCACTGCCCAAGTGGTACATACATAAGAGGAAGCCTAGCAAGCAAGAAGCAATCCCTGTTTCCCCATGTGCTATGTTTCCATGAAAAACATGATTTAATAATAACAAATAGGTGCCGAAGGAAATGGAGCAGGGAGGGGTTTTAAGTGTGCAATACAGAGGATTAGTGGTGATTAGTGGGGACAAAGAAAGGGCCAGTTAATGTTTTGGGCAAACAAAGAGAGCTGACAGGTGCAGGGTGTGCTGTGTACACACAGTGGCAGCCGGAGTTATGTGGCTTCCATACAGTAGCAGGTTTTGAAACGTAAGATGTCCTCCCACAGCTAATTAACATGGGATCCTCAGTCCTCTGGCAACAGCATGCCCTTGAATAATGTCCTAGGAGGAAATGGAAAATCTCCCCCCATTTCCATCCTGCTTTCGTTGACATTTCTTTGCCCTGAATGTGGCCCTGGTAAGGCGTTGTGTATCTGGAACACACTTCAGCCATCAAGACCTGAGACTAAAGACTTAATCCTGGATGTTGAAAAGGAGTTGTGTGGGGTCTGTATACATGTGTGCAGGTGTGTGTGGGGAGGCAGGGGTCAAGGGGCCCATAAGCAATTGCAATCAATAGAAGATCCCTTGCTGTACTCTCCCTTTTCCAAGATGGATCGTCTGATATGCCCTTTCTTCAGAAGCAGAAACCTGATTTGAATGGGCGGCGTTTTGAGAGCTCATACTATGAGAACCTCAGGGGGGAGGGATTTATGGCTCCACTCTGTTCTAGCTCCTGTTGGGACCCTGACATTTCTTCCTGGAGACCCTGCTCCGCTCTTTTTCTGTTAGAGGCATGGGCCAGCACACCTAGCGAGCTTCTTTCCTATTTTAATTGCAGTACTAAGTATTGTAGTTTGGCTATTGAACATCTCACACAAGCTCATGGTTTTCAGTTCATGGTTCTCAGCTAGTGGCAATGGTCTGGGAGTCTGAACTCTTTCAGAGAGGCCTCACTAGAAGAAAGGGGTCACTGGAAGATGGCCTTGGCCTTCAGCTGTATGTTCTCTTCAATGCAGTATCTGGCTTGACCTTTCTGCTTCTTGATTTTCTGAGGTTCAATAAGTTAGGTTCTCACTGGGGAGGCCTAAGCTCCACCTGTCATTGCCTTCCTTACCATGATAAACGGTGTCTCCTTAAACAGTGAACCAAACTCCTCATTAGATTGCTGCTATGTGGTATTTTGTCACTGCAACATAACACTGGGCATTGAACCTGTGGATTCCAGGAAAGCACTGGACCATTTTGTTATATCTCCAGATTCCTTTATACTTTTTTTGTCGACAAGGGTCTAGTTTGTTCAAGGTGGCCTAGAACTCCCAAAACTCCCGTGTCACTCTCACAAGTGCTGAGATTAGAGACTTTGCATTTCTGTGTCTAACTCTGAAGAATGCATTAAGTGTTGGATACCTTTTTCCTTTTTAGAGGTAGGGATGAACCTGAGGCCTCATGTATGCTAAACAAGTGTTCTACCACTGAGCTTCTTCTGCTATCAAGGAGGGGGGCTTCCAGGATGAAAGCTACTTGCTTACAGCAGAATACTTCCTCATGGTGACATAGTCTTTATTTTCTTTTCTCACAAGGCCAGCAAGAGCGCTTTTCTTAGCCTGTTGCATTTAAGGTGCAAAATATTCATTAAATCCTAGCTTTGTGCCAGAAGCAAGGCAACATGTTCTGTAGTTGGCTATCTATCCTCAGGCTTACCGTTTCCTTGTCCTTTCCTATCACATGCCCAGTCCAGCGTTCTCAAGTCTGCCCAGTGTTCATGGTTTCACTGGGTTGACTCTGACTCATCTCAAATGGTGATTTAGACCATCTGCATTTACAGTGGGCAGCAAAAGAGACTCTGTAGGTAGCAACCTCAAACAGATGTTGGAAGTGCCCTGGGGATAGATGCTCAGGGTTGCTGTTCTAAAGGGGCTACACTCTGATACTCTACATCCAGGAAAGATGAAGAGGGAGGAATATAAGAGGCAGAGTAAGTGGAAATGGCTGCAGGTAGCACATGAGAGTGGAGCCGGGAGCGGTATCCCCAAGACTGCAGCTTCACACAGGAAATGAGTCACTGGACCTCACTATCAGATATGGCGCACAAGATGAGAAATTCTGATCAGTTTCCTGAACCGAGAGGCATTTAATTCTCTTTATGACTCCACTTCTGCCCCCACCCCCACCCCTTCTCCCTTACCCCCATGGGAACTGCAGCCCCAACAGCCTTTCAGACACTCACAGGCTCCAAAGCACACACAAGATCTGGATGAGGCAGAGTTCCTTTACTCAGGGTTAAAAATCCACTGGGGATTTTCACAGCCAGGAGACAGCTCAGGGTAATTAAAATCCAACCCCAAATTCTCCCCTGGTACCCACATCTTGATTCATGTTCTTACAGTCCAATTTTGTGCTTAGAGTTTTTAAAGGCTCACAACTGAATTGCATGTACTCATTTATGTTGAAAGAACCCTCATCTCCTAGGGCAACAGAACAGGAGCCTTGCTTTCCCATGTGGCTCTAACAGTGTTCCACACCACTATAATCCAGACCACAGAAATGACCATTGCAGGGGTGAGGGACTCTACAACCCTAGGAGACACCCAATCATAACTCACATTACAACTGCCTGTTGTTCACATATATGGTCTCCATCTCTATTTCCATCTCAGTTTTACAGATGTAGAAATAATTCCTTGCCTGGGGTGATATCTCTGTTGGCAAAGTGGCTGCTGCACAAACATCAGAAGCTAAATTCAACTCTCAACACCAACACAAAAGATCTAGGTGTAATTGTGCAAGCCAGCATGCAGTGTCTTCTGATCCAAATTCCATACTTCTGCACACACACACACACACACACACACACACACACACACACACAGAGCCACAACTCCCCCCCTTCCATCCCCCAGCCTTCCTCTCCAGTCCCTGACATTCTACTAAAGGTGGCTGAGGGCTAAACTGAGCATTGAGCATCTCACTATCAAGGCCCACTGCAGTGTGGCCTAGGGCACAAAGGAAAAAGCTTATGTATCACACTTCCTACAGTCACAGAGCTCAACCTTAAGCTTGTAACTATAGCTGTGGGAAAGTAAGATATCATTCTTCAATTTAAGATTTCCAAATGTAGACTGACTCAAAAGTACTATTAATATTTTCACCTTTCACATAATTATCTTCTACCAATGAACATTTTGTTTATGTACTTTAACAATTAAATCAATAGACTATGAAAAGGACTGTTGCTATGATTTAAATCATAGCAGTCATATTTTTCTGCTTTATTAAATTTTATATAAAATTATTTTGATGTTTCCCATATCTCCACTATTTTTCTAATCACAGTATTATGTAACAAAGCAAGGTATTTCTTAACCAAAGTAACAGTTTATTAAATGTAAAGCAAAACAGAAATTACCACTTTTTAAAAACTACAATTTTTGGTAGCTTTACTGGCTACAAAGCCCTGTGCTGGGTGCTGGAGTTAAAATCTGAAAGGGTTCTACTTCCTCCCTTGGAGAAGCCTATAGCCTTGTTAACCCAATCAGCCAAAACCTAGAGGTGAGGGTGTGGGCAGGAGTGAACAGTGGGTCACAGTGCCTCAGGCTGGAGCAAAACCCAGGGGGACACCCTCACAGGAACTGAGTCAGTCACTTGTTTTAGTAACCTAAGCTGCATAAAGCAGAGGTCAAGGTGGCTTTTGAAATGATAGTTCCTTTAGTCCTTCTCTGTTTCAGGCTGTCCTTCACTTAACCTGAAACTGTGACCTCATTTCCTTCTGGTCCCTGTTCATGTGCAGCCATGATGCAGGAGGCCGCTTTACTATCCAGGTGTGAAGGGGCAAGAGCTGGGGGCTGAGGTCAGTCTGCAGGATGGCGGCAGGGCTCCTTGAGAAGTGTTTCCTGGTCACATAACCAGAATTGTTTGCGGTAGAAATTATTCACAGTCTTGCCCTCCCATCCCCTTTAAGGGAAGTGAAGGAGAATGAGAGGAACATTGATTCACTTTCTGGGCACTTCGTTCCAGAGAGTGGACTTGCTTTCCTTTTCAGTTTAGAAATTAGCTAGTTAGCCTCTAACTCCTGGCCACTTGGCCTCTCAAGTTTGTACTCCCCAAAGACAGCATGTTGGCTCAGGGTGGCTCTCCCACACCACTGCACCCCACACCCTCCTTTCTCCTCTGCTTGAAGCCAAGCCCATGGCATGGTGCCCAGTTGCTGGGCAAGCCTGGCTGCCCAAGAGCTCTTCGGACAGCTCTTTAAAGTCATTATCCAAAGGTGTAGACATGATGATTTGGAGTCCTATCCTATTTCTCTGGGATGTGGCATTCATTCGGAGGGATTATGTATGGGGGGGGCGTGCCCATATAACAGAGATGGTATTTCAGTGGTGTCCTCTTTCAAAGACTTGCCACTTTATCTCAACTATCAAATTGTTCATAGGGCCCTAAAAGCGGGACAGCTATTGTGATGAAAATTTACATGCAGAGTGTGAATGTCTGACTTGTTTGTTATTTGAAAAAAAGCTGTTAGCCACTGAGATCAGGTGAGTCTCCCACCGCCTCTCAGGCGGTGAACTCAAAGGCTGGTCTTGAAACCTCGTCCCTTCCTCTTCCTTAGTCAGGTTACAAAGGCTGCCAGGAGGAAGCAAGTGCCTGCATAAGCTGGCCACGGGAACTGAGCCCTCCCAGCATGAGGATTCCTGTGCCTGGCTGGCTGGAATCTTGGGTTGTCTTTTTTCTTTCTCTCTTTTCAAGCATAAAAAGACATTTTATATTTATTTTTCCCATGTTGCAGCAGGACATCGACCTCTGTATACCCTATTTTATAAGAGATTCAGGTCTATTAGCTGAATAGGAATATATGCATACAATCTAGCCAGTATTCAGCAACCTGTGAGTCACTGTGGAGAGATAAAGCTTTGGAGTACCACTATCATCGGTGCCTAAATTAGACAAGGTATTAAAATCACAGTCGATCAGCAGGAGTGTCGGTGCATGAACCCGAGTGTTGGAAACAATTGAGGATGTTTGCATACAAGCAGAGTTTACAAGGGCTTCTGACTTACACGTCCAGTGTGCCGAGTTCATAGTTCTCACAGTGCTGGGCTTCTGACTTACACGTCCAGTGTGCCGAGTTCATAGTTCTCACAGTGCTGCTAGTTTTAGATCCACTTGACAGAAGCTAGGGTTGTTTTGAAAGCAGGAACCTCAGTCCTGAAGACGCCCCTCCTGCAGCTCACTATGAATAGTACCATCCCCAGACTCACAGTCCTAGGTGCTGAAAAAGGAAGGAAGGAAGGGTAAGAAAACAAGCCAGTAAGCAGCATTAATCCATGGCTGCTGGGTCTAGAGCAGAATAAACAGATCTAGATTCAACTTTAATTCTTAAATATGTTTGCTTTTCTTTCTTTCATACTGCTGCTGCTCCCATGGGATCCACTAGGTAGCCCTCCTCTAATGGGTCATCTTCTAGTGTGGTCTGTACAGGTCCTATAGGGTGAGACAGAATCAAATTCTCAAAAGAGTAACCACAACTTATGACAGAGGACACTGGATAGATACATATACAAGCAGAACACTACCAAACTGATTCATGGAGTGAGCATGTGGGTATGGGAAGAGAGAACCTCTAAATGGCCATGTATATAAATAGCTGCATCTATATAATCTATATCCAAACTACAAACATATCTAGCAGATAGTCAGGTCTATTGTTTACCTATAGCTTTATCTATATTTCAAGACTCCTTTAGGTGTTTCTTATGCTAAAGAAAGGCTCATCTAGAATTGTGAGGAGCAGGGATCATGTCCTGCTTCTTCCTGTTCTGAATCCAGACCTGGTGCTCAGTAGATATTCATCCCATGTATAATACACAAAGTAATTATTTCACACATGTATTTCACACCTAGGAAGCCTCTCTGAGAACCCAGGGGCTTTGCATTACCGAGTTAACAGATCAGAACATGATGACATGCAAGGTACCAGGAATGCAACAAGTCTGAAGTGCCTGGCCTTAGCTTCTTGTGACATGACATTTTGAGCACTCAGAACATGCAAAGGGATAGGCTCAGCCCATAGAGCAAGCAGCAGTTGCTGCAAGGTGGGATTCCTGGAATGAAAGCACTCTAGGAATTAGAAGCATTGCACAAAATTTGAGTTTGTACTTGGGAGAATATCAAAAGATATGTCTTCTCTTCGCCACCTTTTAGGGCCCCCCATACCCAAAAATTATGAAACACTAGTGAAATTGAAGAGAGAATGATCTGAACCGCTGTACAGAGGCTTCCTATCAGAGGAATAGCAAGGAAGCTGGTAAGGCAAGGCAAAATGAGAGAAAAAGAAGGAAGCTGAGGAGAGGTGATGACAGCTTGCAGGAGGCGGAGTGGAGGGTTCCCAAGGCTCATCGACCGGCTTGCTTCCCTCCCCTTCGATGAGAAGACAGGCATCAAGGAGAGAAGTCAGCAGCTGTGTAATGACCCAAGCGAGAAACGGTGATGCCTGGACCAGAGTGAGCTGAGGAGGATAGAAGCCTGCTCTCTGTGTGGCTAATAATATCGAAGAGCAAATGCTTATGTAGCATTTACTGTGAGCAGTGCTCACATGAACAAATTCCAGCCCTCACAACCGCCCCAGTGGCAGGGCTAGCATTTTCATCCCCACCAGGCTAATGAAGAGACTAAGACGAAGCCACACAAACCAGCAATGAGAACTCACCTGCAGGCCCCTTCACCATGGAATTTCTCTGCCCCTCTCAGAAGCCTTAAATTTGCATACAGTAGTCTGACCAAGTCTGACATCTTCTCCATGTCCCTTTTTGCTAAAACAAAGTCTGGGTTTTAGAAGAGAGAGAGGAAGTGAGCTGGTAAGATACAATTTGTATCAGGTGCACTATTCTAGGAGTTGGTAGAACTGGTTCACAGTTCCTGCCGCTTCTGTAGGCAACAATGAGTTATGTCAACATGGGCTTGTCACAAATACATATACACACGGAGGCACACCCACACATAGGACACACACACTGGCACACACTGGCACATACATAAAAGCACATGCACAACACACACACATACACACACACACACACACACACATACACATACACACACACACACCACCCTGGTGTACCTTAGACTTTTCTCTATCTCATCTCTACAAATGGCTTGGCCGTGTAGACAAATCAAGTTTAATAAAAACAAACAAACAACAACAACAAAAAACAAGCAAACAAACAAACAAAAAACCGGTTTATGACTGCCAAAGAGACAGTTTTGTTAGCAAACATTGAATAGAGGGTACAGTATGTGAAATGTTGGTATTGTCAAGAGTTAATCTTGAGTGTGTGTGTGTGTGTGTGTGTGTGTGTGTGTGTGTGTTAGCAGCAGGGACTATGGCACTAGAGGAGTCAATAGCAAGGAGGAAATGGCTTGACACATACCAAAGACAAGAAATCCGAGCCTGCTTATTAGGAAAACTCAGAGTCATTCTAGAGCTCTAGCAGAGATCATAGGGCTCTTTCATGTGAAACCAAAAAGAACTTAACCGTGTTGTCTGTGCCTGAGGACCAACCTTAGTCCCCAGGGACACAGCTAAGTGTGAAGACCACTGAGAAGTCCTCAGGTACAGTCTTAGGGCCCCACCAATACTCAGGCAACACTCTCAAGACCCTAGTGAGGACCCCGCCTTGCCTCAAGAGCACCTCATGTGAGCCTCAGACCCCATAGAAAGACTGATGAATCCTATTGAGCAACAAACCTAGAAGGATCCTGTTAGCCTCGGAAGAACCTAGGTGACTTTCTATACATGACCGTCTGCCACAGCATAGAAAGGCTATATGTGGGGGCAGAGCATAGAGTGGCTCCAATAACTTGATTTAGGAAAAGAAAAGAGGGGTCAGGAGGGGGGAAAAAGGAAAAGATATCTCACTTCAAGATGCGCTCTCTCTCTCTCTTTCTCTCTCTCTCTCTCTCTCTCTCTCTCTCTCTCTCACACACACACACAAACACACACACACACACACGCACGCACGCATGCACGCACAGAGAGAGAGAGAGAGAGAGAGAGAGAGAGAATGTTCTATGTTCCCTCTCTCCAGGATTTTAGTTGGTCCCATCACGTGCTCTGGGCTGTTTTGAATGGTTTTGTTACAGTTGGAGGCAGGGAGGTGGTGTAGGAATGGGACTCCTAGTGAGGACTGACGTCTTGAGGACAGACACTCTCCTAGGTGTCTCTTAAGTCCTCCTCCCCAAACACTGTCAACACAAGATACAGGCAGGTCATGGTGATGCATCCCTGCAGGTTCCACACTTGGGAAGCTGAGGAAAGAGGACGGTGAGTTCGAGACCAGCCTGAGCATGCAGCAGCAATGTTCTCAACAGATAGGCAGGCATAGAAAAAGGGAGACAACAGCAATACAAACAAACAAACAAACAACCCAAGTCCATTCTGCGGGACTAGGGCTGAGTTAATGGTGTTGTGAGGGGCAAAATGAAACACAGCTGGGTCTGGATGGGAAGCTGGGTGGTTTCTGTTGGATACAATAGGAGAGAGAAAGGGAGACCAAACAAGAAAAGGTCAGAGTGACAAGAGAGAAGGAGGCAGCCTGAACCCGTGCCAACCGAGGGAGGGTCAGGGGCCAGGGCTTTAGGAACTGATGCCTGTACTGGAGGGGTTGAAGGGTAAGGACATGAAGAAAGGCTAACACATAGAACCTGAGTCCCACTGCTCTGCATCAGCATCTCCCTGAATATCCACTGAATATTCAATACTCAAGGCAGGACTTAATGTAAGATTTTCTCTGCAAAGGGAAGAGGAGGAGATTATTTTTGTGCACGATAAACTATGACTTAGTCCAAGTCATGTACCTTATCAAGCAGTACTCTGACCTAGGAGCTTATGAATTACTCGAGGTCCACTGATTAACCCAGGACCAGCCTGGCCACCCACTGATCTTTTCTGCACTCTGCTTCCTATGGGAAACAGGTTCTTATATCAATGCTTCCCTGCCTTCTGCTCCATCTGTGCTAGCAGATGAATTCAGCTTTCTTTTATTTTTTATATTGATTTATTTTCATTTTATGTGTATGAATGTTTGCCTGTATGTGTGTGGATACAGTACAAGGGTACCTGCTGTCTGTGAAGGTCAAAAGAAGGTGCTGACTGGATCCTGTAGACCTGAACTTATAGATAATTTTGAGCTACCATGAGAGTTCTGGTACCAAGGACCAGCTCCTCTGCAAAAACAGCAAAGTTTTTAACCCTTAATCTCTCTGGTTCTTACTTAGACTTTCTTTAGAAATATGGAGGTAGGGGCAATTCTAAAGTCTAAAACCAGCACAGCATCTAGACTCTGACAAACCTCAGTGTGGAAAGTGGAACGCTGCCTCCTCGGAGCCAGAAGGCCCTGTCTCTTCCACACTTTGCTCTAATTCTGCAACAGGATGCTTGTATCTTGAATTCTCTTGTTAGTCAAGGAGAGAATTTTTTTGAACTCCTGATCCTCCTGCCTCCACCTTCCAAGTTCTGGGATTACAGGCAGGCGTTCCCAGAGCAGATTAGACTCAACCATGATTTTTCTGGCATCGTGGCTTTACACCTCAGTTAGGTCCTCTGCTTTGCCACCAGCACTAACAGCCCGTAGAAGATGTCCCACTCCCCTGACTAATGTCAGACACAAGGGAACTGTTGTCAACCAAACTCACAGTGACACTGTCTTTTTCTCTCCTTATTAAAAAACAAATACAGAGGGTTTGAGCACTTGACACGTGATCCCAGGTCATGACTCTATTCTAGCTGATTTTCGGCATTTTAGGGAATGCTATGTGTAGAAACAACACCTGCTTCTCAACTGTTGCTAATTATCTTCAAAGGCTCAAAACAATTTTTAAAAAGGGTGAGAATGTTTTGAAATACAAGCAGCATATCTGGAAACAAGATTGTACTACTTAACACAACAATTATCTACCTGACATTCGACACCATCAAAACCGCTCTCCTCACACTGGAAAATCCTCAAGCAGGCAACTCAAACCAAACTCAAAATGAACTGATTTCAAGTCAATGGGTTAGAATAATTACATGCAATTATAAATTGCACATTTGACTCATCAGAGTAGGCCATGTGTGGTCTTATCTTGGATAACCCATTCATTTTCTATCTTTCTGGAAGGAGGACCCAGGTGGCCTTTTTCTCTTTAGGCTTTACATGAGACGGTCTCCCTCCTACTTTATATGTGGGTTAGGCTCTGGTGTATCTATCCAGGGATTCTAACCCACCTTTATCAATGAGCTCGGGGCAGGGGAGGAAATGGAAGCCTACAGTATCAGCAGAATGAAAATGCAGTCATGATGTGGTGATTCAAATATATTGAGTTTGACAATAAAGTGACTTATTCTGCTGAGTTTTCTGGGTGAGGGTGGAGAGAGCCCTACAAACCCTCTGCCTGCCCTAGAGGGCTGAGTTTGATTGACTGGTGGCGTTCTCCCGAGATTTCGGCCAGAAAGGAGAGCATGAATACACACATAGACTTATACAGTCCAGGAGCCAGTTCACAGAAGGTCGAGAAGTTTAGTGTTGCTATAGCAACCTTGAGCAGGTGACAAGCAGTCAAGGAAGGTAAAAATGGGAAGAGCCTGTGTGTGCCAGAGTGACAGGTTTGACATCAGTCTAGAGATAATTTTAAGGTATGAACATTTGTTTTTCTTCTTTCCAAATTATAAGAGCGATACATGTATATAGAAATTAAAAGAAAAATGTGTGTGCATGTGCAGGTGTTCCAGTGTGTGTGCTGGCAAATGTGTGTGCACTTGTTTGTGGCAGAAGTTAACACGAGGTACCTTCTTCAATTACTCTGTGTGTGTGTGTGTGTGTGTGTGTGTGTGTGTGTGTGTTTCAAACAGTGTCTCACTGTGTAGTTTTGGCTATCCTAGAATTCATTTGGTAGACCAGGTTAGCCTTGAACTTACTGAAAGTCACCTGCATTCCCGAGCACTAGGACTAAGGCATGGGCATACATGCCTAGCACCCACACCTAATTTTTGAAACAGGGTGTCTTACTGTCTTGGTTTGGGTTTTCATTGCTGTGAGGAGACCTCATGACCATGCCAAGTCTTATCAAAGTAAACATTTAATTGGGACTGGCTTACAGTTCAGAAATTTATTCTATTATTGTCCTGAAGGAAGCATGGCAGCATGCATGCAACAGGGTGCTGGCGAGGGAGCTGAGAGTTCTACATCCAGAAGGGCAGGCATCGGGAAGACTGAGTGAGCCCCTAGGCCTGGCTTGGGCTTCCGAAACCCTAAAGCCCACCCCCAGTGAACCACTTCTTCCAACAAGGCCACACCTCCAACAGTGCCACTCCTTGGGAGCCTATAGAGGTCATTTTCATCCAAGCCAACACACGACTAAACCTGGAGCTCTCCAATTTGTCTATAGTGCCTGGCCAGTGTGCCCCAGGTACCCTCCTCTCTCTGTTTCCAGGAGCTGAGATTGCAGGTGAGTTCATGTGGGGCTGGGGATCAACCTCAGTCCTCATGCTTGTGGGAAAGCTCTTCTTTGATTGAGCCATCTGTTCAGTCCCAAAAGAAAATCATTTGTAGAAAAAACTAGGGTTCCTTTCAATATTTTCCTATGTGTGGGCGATGGACATTGGTTTTGCTCACGTTCTCTCTTGTTCTTCTTCCTTGTCTTCCTATCTGCCAAGTTACATTTTCTCTTAAAATATGGATTCTGCTTACGAAGGACAGCATATGACATTTGACTTGGAGATATGGTTTATTTTACTTAGAATAATGGTCTCTAATTTCATCTATTTTCCCACTAATAACGTTTGTTCTATGTGACTGTGTTCACTGTGTGGATATACCACGTCTGCTTGATCCTTTCATAGTTTGGTGGGCATTGAGGCAGTTCTTACACTGACTACTGTGAATAGTGCTGCAGCAAAGGTGGGGGACAAATAATTCTGAAATTCAGACTTAGGTTCCTTCCAGCATGAATAGAATTAGGGCAGTGGGACAACACTGTAATTTCATATTTAGTTTTCTGAGGAGCCACTATGTTTAAAAGGAGGAAGAATTACCCATGATCCTATGACCCAGTCATGACCACCAATAACATTTTCTCTCATCATTTCAGACACACACTATCAAACATACATGTGTAACACATGCAATCACAGGCCAAGATGTGCAGTTCTGTTTACTAGCTTTTTAAATGTAACTACATATTATAAATGTTTCCATCTCATTAAAGAGAACTTATTATATAAATGTTGCATAGGATCCAGTCTATAGCTATATCAAAATTACTTAACCAATCTTCTGTGAAGATATTATATTTATAAATTATCCATGTCTTAATGATATCAGAAAGAACATACATGTCCCATTCTATTTGTTTAATTGTTCACTCATTAACACACTTTAAGATTTTGATTTCTCATTTCAAGAGAATATAAAGGTCTTTCATATGTACTGCAAAAACATTCTTGAAAAAGCTCGTAACATTAACATGTTAGTTAGGGCATAATAATGTCAGACTCTCATTTCTTTACCATTATTGAATATTGCAATTTTTGTAAATTTGGTTGTCTTATAATTAATATGTCATTAATATTTAATTTGCATTTAATTACTACAAGAATACATTTTTTATGCCCATTGACTTTTAAATTTTCTATTTTAGTGAAAATGCTGTCACTGTCCTGAGGCTATTTTTCCATTAACTTATTTTTCTCTTTCTGATTTGTAGAAGTTTCTCAAACATTAAATATATAAACTTTTTGTGCTTACATATTCTTATCCTAATGTGGCAATTCTTTGTTTAATGGAAATTTTATACCCAATGAGGCTTTTAATTTCTACTCAGGAAAAGCATCAATCTTTCCTTCTCTTGCATACTTCAAAAGACAGTCTCTGAGATCACATAACTATTTCCTTTAACATCTATTTACATAGTTTACATATTGTGAGTTTATATGCTGTATGAATGAGATAAGGGTCTAACTGAGTGCTCACTGCAGTAACGGAAATGATGGTAGTTCAAAGATATCAGGTCTTAATCCCTGGAGCTTGTGTATACTGTCATCTTTATAGAAAGATCTTGACATGGGGGAGATTTCCTTGGCTTAGCTAAGTGCTGCAAGGACCCAATCTTACTGTCCTTGTAACTGACACCAGGGAAAGCTTGCCACACACAGAGGAGACAGCCATGTGAAGACAGAAGCCAAGACTAGAATGATGTCACCTCAAACCGAGGAACAGTAGTAGCCACAAGAAATGGGGAGGAAAAGGGCAGAATCTCACCTCCGTCTTCCAGAAAGATCTCTGCTCAGCCAGCTCCTGACCAAGTGACAATGACTTACTAGACTTGGGTCTTCTGATTTATGAGACAATCAATCTATGTTCTGATAAGACACCAAGTTGGAGGTAATTTGTTATAGCAGCCACAGGACTTAGATATAACACCCCACCACAGGGTGTTCCTTACACGGCACTTAACCAACTCACAATCACCATGCCTATCTGCAATGTCATTTCTGACCTACATAAGATATTTATAGATGACATTGGCTTTGTGCTTTTTATTCTTTTAGTTTATTTTCATATCAATAGCATCATGTAAATTAACATCTTATGTATCTTACATTTCATATCAAGCAATAATAATTATCCCATTATAAACACAAAATATATTAAACTAATTAGCCCTCCAGATAATAAAAAAATTAGTATAATTTGTTTTAATTCTATAAGAGTTTTATTCAGGAATAAATGTATTAAGTTTGTGAATTAACTTGAAAAGAAACTACCTGATAAAATTAGGACCTGATTGCTGTGGGATAATGCTCTTGTACACTGTAAAGATTTGCTGCTCATTTTGGTTTAATAAAACGCTGATTGGCCAGTAGAAAGTAGAGTCAAGGCTACTAGACTAAAAGAATTCTGAGAAGAGGAAAGGCAGATCAGCAGATGTGAGCCAACTGCAGAGGCAAAAATGTACCAAGCCATACGTCTAAACATTCATAAGAAACATGGGCTACATGAAAGAGTTGTGAAGCAATAAGCCCGAGTCATTGGCCAAAGAGTTTATAATTAATATAAGCCTTTGTGTGAGGATTCAGGACTAAATGGCTGCAGGACCAGCTGGGCGGGAAAGAGAAACTTCTGACTATACCTGATTCTATTATTAAAATCTTTGCTGTGTGTCCAACAATATTTGTAGCTTTCTGTTTTGTGTGTTTCCACCTTTTTCCCTAGGCTGTACTATTCCATCCCTCCCTGCTCCACGCTCTCCTCCCTTCATCTTCTTTCTTCCTCCTTTCTTTCCCTTCCCTTTTTCCTTCTCCTGTGTTCCTTATATAATGCTGTTGAGCAAAGGAATGACATATGATTCCTTCCATGGCAGCTAATTTAAGTTTCTAACTTTGTTTTGTCATTTTTTCCCTAAGCTAATACTGGAACTCGTTTTCAGGCTCCAGCAGATGCTGTGTGGGTGGTGTGCTGTGAGGAAGCGTGGGTTTATGATGTATGAGGGTGGAGATGGGGACAGCACATGTCATTTTTAATTAGCACTTGATAATCAAATGATTCGTATTCATATACTTGAGTATAGTGGGCTTATGAACTTGTATTAAAGAAGAAAATGCCTTCCCAAAAGCCACAGTTAGATGTGCTCTTGTAAAGAAAGACCCTCTTGACATCTAATCAGTAATTCCTTTATCTAAACATGGGAAGAAAACACTCTGTGCACACCCTGGAGTTTTGAGCCTGCTTCAGTCCAGCCCCACTGTCTGCCCCAGCCCAGCCCAGCCCCAGCTCCGGCTCCAGCCACTGCCTCTGCATCTGCCCTAGCCCAGCAGCAGCCTTTGCCTCTGCCAGGATTCAGGTGCTTACATCAGGCCAGAGAGAAGCTGAAGAAGGAAATGCACCTTAGAGCCACTACTCTATGGAGCCATCTCTCTAGGCTCCATATATAAGAGGTGAGGGAAGGTAGGAGTTTCTTTCTCCCTGGAAAAATGGACAGAAAGGAAGAAATTTGCCTTTACCTCACCATTGCCTAAATCAATCTAGCAGCCTAGAGCAGCTTCCAGACTTGGGAATGCAATGAAGCAGATGTTTTAACGGCACCTCACATGGACACCTCACTCACTAATGATCATTAAAGACTAATTAATGCTGGTGATAATGACTGCAAGATCATTTTTATTAAGGTGCAAGAGCAATCTGTAAAAAGAAATTCATCTTTTCAGCTAAGCAGACTTTCTTTAACTCATCAACATACTGCCAAAGAGAAGAGAACACTCTGCCAGGATTCAAACTGGAAAAAAAAGTCCTCAGGCAAGTTTATATAAAACTTCAGAAAAGCGATACATAATAAATTAAATATCCCAAAATAAGCAAAGCATGAATATTTAAGCACTTGGCTATTTTAATTTGGAGCAAGCAGTGAGACCCAGGCTCCTCACACAGAATTCAAAGTTTAAGTCTGGCTGGCAGTACTGATAGCTGCCCTGGGTCTCTTTTTATTCAAGAGACTGGCAAGCATCATGTGACACTAACTTGGTGCTGAGCTGTAAACCAAGGTAAATATATGCCAGAGACTGGTCAAGCCCCACTCTACTGAGGTGAAGAACCAGAGCATAGATACAATGTGTGACTAACTTTTTGTCTGGTGGTACCAGCATTATCTTGTTGGGGCCCAGAACACAGCTGAGTACAAACTCAATGAGCTGAAGTGAGGACAAAGAGTGAGCTCAAGAAGATAGCTAAGGATAGCTGGATGCTGTTGGGAGCCAAAGCCAACTTATTTTTTTAGCTCCTATAGCTAGCCAGCATTCTTTACCCCAGATAGCTATTTACCAGAAGGCTACATTCCCTATTGTCTGTAGTTAATCCATGACTTCTGTTAGTCTGGCTTGACTCTCTCAGCTCAGCAGGTGACATCCTCCAGCCTTCTCCTGTAGCTCCCTCAGCTCAGCAGGTGACACCCTTCAGACCCTCAACAGATAACAGATAGATTTCCATACTAATTCTCCCCTGTCTTACTTCCTCTCACAGGCTTGCCACATTCTTTTGTATTTCCCACCCCCTTTTCTCCCAGCTACCTGCATGGCAGAGATTCTGTATAAATATTGGCTGTAATAATAAAGCAAGAGAAGGACTTGAACAGAGAGATTTGTCTTGTCCTTCCGTTCTTTGTGTTCCTGTCTTCCATTTGATTCCTTCCCAGGTCTAGGTCCACACTGAAGACCCTGCAGGGCGGGGCAGGATGCTTTGTGCATTTAAGGATGCCACCCCTCCCCTCTGAACTGCAGGTCTAAGCTCCATCAGAACCCTGCCCTCTGATGCTTAAATAAAATGTATTCTACCTCATGCCATGCACTATAAGGAGTCTGGTGCATGTTCCACAATATTTTTGTGCATAAAAATAGCACACAAAGGATTGGGAAAGTGTCTCGGTTAGTAGAGGGTTTGTCACACAAGCATGAAGATTTAAATTGGTCCCCAGCATCCATATAAATACCAGGCATAGTGGCTTGGGCTTGGAATCCTAACACTGGGAAAGCTCATGGGCCAACCAGACTCAGCAAGTCCCAGGTCCTCATGAGAGATCCTGCTTCAAAAATCAAACAGACAATGTCCTGATAAACAACATCTGAGGTTTACCTCTGAATTCCAGATTTATATGCACACCTGCACACACATGCACTGGCAAACATACCTGCACACACACACACACACACACACACACACACACACACACACACACTTTTCTGTACATGAAATAAAAAGCAGGGAAGAGCTAAAAGTGAAGAGAGAGACTCTGTGTGTGTGTGTGTGTGTGTGTGTGTGTGTGTGTGTGTGTGTGTTGGGGCTACAAATGAGCCTAAGTCTGAGGGAATATTTCACAGAGAGACAGAAAGATGTCAAGAAGCAAAGATGAGTGGCCACAGCATTACAAACCATGGAAGAATGGATAGTCAGAGTCTCTGGTAGGGGAAACAGATTCTACAACTCAACACTTAAAAACCATTTTCTTGCTGCCTGGCAGAGTCTGAGAACATCATCTGCATGATTTTCTGTCATCCTCCCACAGTTCTGAGATAGGTGTTAAAACCGCATCCCACCCTATAGATGACAAAATAGACACAGAAGTCAGCTTCTGCTTCAGAGTCCATGTTCCTCATCACACGCCGCATTAGTGAGTAACAGTGAGATGGAGGAGAAAATAACACAGAAGCCGAAAACATGGCGGAAAGCAGAACAGATGGGGGGGGCGCACAAGTCTGGGACACCGAGTGGTCTCACATGGTCATAGTACAGTTTACATGCATCTACCTTAAAAATGTAGCTAGTTCATTCCTGAAAATAACTTATAACTTAACAGCTAGGACTAGAGAATATCAGCTAACACAGGGGCTTCATGTACTCAATGCTCCAAGTGAAAACCCTCCTTTTCTCTTGCTTTACAAGCACACAATGGAATGATCTGTGATTTTTTTCAGACCTAGAGTATTTTCAAAACTCATGCAAACTCTATGTTCTTGTTCTTCCAAATCTGGAAGTGTATAATAAGTTAGATACATCTGGAATGTTTTTCTTTTCTCCCTGGTGCTATGTAAGAGTGTTTTTCTATACTTGTTTCATATTTAATGAGACTGAAGCCTAGTATTGACTGTCCTGGGCATGCACTCAGGGATAAGGGACAGCATCATGAACAGGGTATTCATGCCTCTTCTGTGACATGCAGGTTCCCCTCTTTGGAGTTACCAGGCAGAACAAAGCAAAGTTCCACAGGAGGAATAACCTGTGTGGACTGACACTATCAGTCAGCCTCAAATACTCTTCACAGGCGATAGAGAAACACAAGGAGAAGGGACCTGGCAAGGCTCATTCCTCCTAAATTCTAAACATCCAAAGGCTACAGGATGGATGAGAGAGAAGGAACCTTGCCTGCAGCATTGCTTCCTGATGGAAAAGTACTGACTCTGTCAGGGCTTTATAAAAACTGCTCAGGAAGAATCCAAATGCCATTTGATTGAGTCCCATAGCCATCACCCTTGGGAGAATGGACTCTTCCTCCCACAGTTACCATTCCATCAACACCCATTGGTCTGGCCTTCAGACCCTCAGTCAGCCTTGGTACACCAAGCTGGGCCCTGAGTGCCTGCTTCCCAGGCCTTACATCACCATCCTAACACTCAGTCCAGGAAGGGCCTTGATTCGGGATAGAGAGAATTGTTCACTTCTGAACCTGAGCAGCTCTGCATCTCAGCGCTTCTGGGCTGGGCTAGTTCATGCCTGTCTCTTGTGTGACCCTGTAGTTTTCTATCTAGATAATATAGTATTTATCTATAAACAGAGGCCACAGATCATTGGTTCTCAACCTATGAGATGTGACCCCACAGTGCTTGTATATCGGATATTTACATTATGATTTATAAAAGTAGCAAAATTTCAGTTTTACAGTAGCAGTGAGAGAATGTTATAGTGGGTGTCATCACAGCATGAGGAACTGTATGAAAGGGTCACAGCATCAGGAAAGCTGAGAAGCACGGCTACAGTGGTTCAGGTGCTGAGTTCAGCCACGACTGGGCTGTGTTCACGAGAGGTGAAAAGTGACAAATGTCCTTACCCTTCAAAATCATTTAATGGAGAGGGGATTTTTGCTTCTTATTTCATTTTTATATTGTGCATACTATATAAAACCTAGCAATCTATATTATATATTAATATCTATTATTTATCTTTACTGTATTCATTGAACCTGCACAAGTAAGAAATATGCTATCTATTTTTCAATGGGGACATGCTGCTATGCTGACTTACAAATCATGGTCCTTCCGCCTCAACCAGGTTATGTGTGAATTCTTCTAGTGACTTTCATGTACTATTACACAAGTTTAAATGCATTTTTAAATGACTGTCATAGTTATGTTCATACATTTTATAATAGTATGGACACATTCATTTTAAAGAAACTTAAGGGTGCAGTGATTTAAGAGACTCTCATCAAACACTCATAATCACACTTTTTACAGATAATTTCTGATAAGATTTAAATATGGGTCATTTTGTCTTTGTTTCCTGTATATATACTTATACATATATTCATAAATGTAGACATCTTGTTATGCATGCATAGAATTAAAATATATTCGCTGATCTTAAGAATCTATCGTGATGCCCAAGGCAATGGCTCAGCAGTTACAAGCCCTTGTTCTTGCAGAGAATCTGAGCTGAGCCCCTGCATCCACATGGTGGTTCAAAGCAATCCAGGGAGCCTGACACCCTCTTCTGACCTGACGCATGTTCTTGGTACACATACATACATTCAGGTAAAACGCTCACACACATAAAATAAATATAAAGGTATTTTTAATTTATTATACTATATTATGGACATCATTTGGTTTATAGTGACATATGGGTGTCAACAAGTATGATTTGAAGCTAGCCAAGTACAGTAGTATTATATTGGCATCCACCATGCTCATACCAAAATAGTCTAATGGAAATAATATTCCCATCTATGTATTTTTGTCTTTTTTCTCAATATTTGTTTTATTTCTATGTGCATATGCACGTGGGTGTGTACGTGTGTATGTTTAGTATCTGTTATGTGTATGCAGGTACCTTGTAGGTTATAGAAGGCAACTCCTGCCCCATCCCATTTTCTGTGCTAGATCTTCTCTCCAAAGTTCTCCTGCCTCTGGCCAGGCTGCTCTGTAGAAAGGCAGTGTCTTTTCTACCCTTTCTGCAGCAGGAGACCACATGCCCACACACTGAACAATATGGAAACTGTAATGCTCTTTTTTTTCTTTCTGCACTGAGGATCAAATCCACTGATTTATACATGCTACCATGGAACTACCTCTTAGCCTTATCATTTTAGTGTTCACTAACTGGATGAGCAAAAGTAAATGGTGACTCATTAGTTTTGATAGGTAAATGTGAAATGATGTATTATTACTTTTATTTAAAAATTATCAAGGGAAACAAACATTTTTATTTATTTTAATAGTGTTTCTTCTACTTTGAGGCTTACAGGCATTGTCTATAGGACTCTTTGTCTTTTCTAACCTAATTGTGAAACTCCTTATGTATTAGCAATGCTAACATTTATCTTTCATAATACTGTAAAAGTTTCTTGGTGTTCGTTTTTCTATTTGGCTTATGATACTTTTGACTGCTGAAGTTTTTTTGTAGGCAGACTTCTCAGGTTTGTTTTTTCTTCTTGCAGTCTCTACTGCTGCTGACATTGACTGCATTGTGATTGAGGGTACTTATCAGGTGACATAGGCCATAGGTGGGAAGAAAGCTGGTGCATTCTCTAAGTCAGCTCAGAGATGAAACTGAGCCTGAGGGCTAGGAATATTGAAAACTTTGCCAGAGAAATAAGAGTGCCTCTCTCATTATAGCAAAGTCTCCGAGTGCTCAGGAGCTCTGGGGACCCTCAAAGGCGTCCCTGAGATGTCATCTGTGTTTATATTAAAGGGAAGTTGGGTGTGGTGATGCACTCCTACAGGAGGATTGGTACTATGGAGGCCAGCCTCAGCTACATGATAAAAGTCTGTCTTAATAGCAAAAGAGAGGGAGGGAGAGAGGGAAGGAGGGAGGGAGAGAGGGAAGGAGGGAAGGAAGGGGGGGCTAACAGACGGACCCAAAGGCCACTGGAACATCAGGTGGCAGGCAGCACTTTCTTGAGAGAGTCAAGGTGTATGTCTGTCCCCTTTGCTCCTAAGGTAGACTTTCACACTCAGCTATGGAGAAGTGGGTTGTGACTCTTCCCCTTGAAGCTGGATTTGCACGACCTTGTCACTTACAGATGTCAGGCTGTCCACAGGCAACACAGCTGGTTTAAGGTCTCGGGAGCACTTGCCTGTGAGACCTTACTCATCCAGTTGGGTGTGCAGGGCCTCTGACACCACCAAGAAGCCCCAGCTGACCACAGAGACCCAGAAGGGATCCTTTGGAGGAAGCAGATGCTTAGTCCACCACCCTACCTTCCTCTGCCCTGGCTTTTCTAGCACTATGTTGGTATAAGAACAAAAATGTTCTTATACATCTGTCTGTGATCAGAAACTGAAGCCGCCGGTGCCCCTTCTGTAATGTGTGGCCCTTCCCAGTTCAGGAGCCTCCAACCATCTTCTACCTACCAGATGAGTGCTTCACCATGAGGGATCACTCCCACTCAGCAAGTCCATGCAGCATGGCTGGAAGTGTTAAGGACTCCATGAACCCACACGGTAGTGTATGCACACCCTAGCTTTTCTGCACTGCTCCAGGACGCCCCAGACCCACAATAACAATAGACCTCATAAACTTCCTTATGTCTATTTTCTTTCTGCTGTCCAGTTCATTTCCATGCTACTTGGCATTTGGAGTTTTATCACATGTAGGCTCACCTCTCTGCTAATATTGGCAGTGAAATCTCTGTGACAGTTGCTTCTGAGGAAACAAACATTAATTGGGAAAGCAGGCAAGAAATAACGATGTGTGTGAGGGCGGGGTGGGGAGTGCTTGATACAGTGCTTCCAGGAAAGAAGAGCTCAGACCCACCTTCCTAGGGGACACCACCCAGGGAACTAAGTGAGCTCCGGAAAATTCCGCTGATGACTGCCACTGCTCATCTTGCACTTTTTAATATAAGCAATCTTGCGGGTCATATCCTTGCCATTTAGTTGCTGTGAACTATTATTTTCATGGGACAAACGTTCAGATAGAAAGTGTTGGAGCAATAGCAAACTTTTTCCGAAAAGAGTGGAAAAAGAACTACAAAGTATGTGGGGCAAACTCAGCCCTGAGCAGTTTTCCAATTGACAGTCACACAAGGCCAGAGGTAAGGATAAACATGGGTATATTTAAAGAGATGGAATCAGTTCTGCACAAATGGGCATGGCCAGAACGGCGCTCTGGTGAGAGAGAAAGCTGGAGAGGTGATAGGTCACGAAGGAGCTCATGTGCAGCCTGAGAAGGTAGAGGAGACAAGAGGGCGCTTAGCAGAGATCTAGCACGTTGAGGAGACAGGATTTAGATGTGGGTCAGAGACATGATTAGTTTATGTATTTTTCAGACAATTTTTGTGAAAACTACTCTGTGTCTCTTACTCGTGCTTGTTAGGTAGTTTTGTTTATTCTGTGGAAGCCTAGAATTGAAACCCAAAGCTTCCAGAGGAGGTTTATACCCTGCTCCTTTCGTGCCCACCGTGTCCGTTGGTGAAAGCGCTGACCATGGTCCAGGCTGGCTGCGTCCAAGTCTCTCAGCTCATCCACACATGCTCTTTCGCCTTCTCTAAGAACGTCTCAGTAGACAACGGACCTTAGAAATCACACACACAATGTCTCCTGAAGAGGAATGGCCCTCAGCCGCAAAGCCGGTCCATCCCCATTCCATTACCACTGCCGACTGGCAGCTTCCCCATTACACAATCGATTTCATTATGTCTGGACTCAGACTCCGCTTCAGGAGAACTGTGAAGGCAGGAGTCTGGGGACCTAGCCCAGAGTGTGTGCCGAGCACTCCATCACTCCAGACTTCTCCCAGCCCTCATTTTCTCACTTTGGTCCCTCTTAACGTTCTTTCCCTGGACGGGTTTCTTTCTCTGGTCCCCTCTCATCGTTCGTCACTCACATCTCTGTGTTCTTCAGAGGGCAAGCAAGAAACAACTGTGTTTCTGAAAAGGCAGAAAGTGTTTCACCAACATGCTTGGAGATCAATTCACAGTTCAGAGAATTGTAGAGACTCGGGCCGGAACAGCTGAAATTGCCCAGACCAGGCTTGAGCAAACGTTTCTGTAAAGGACCAGAGAGTAAGTCCTTTAAGCCATCCGGGGCATAGTGCTTCTGTATCAATTCTGCCTTTTTACTGTACAAAATAGCCACAGCCAATGCTTGGACATGGTAGACTCCCATTATCAGGTCACCTAGAAAATCACTTACAGGGAATGGGTGCCTCTTTGAGCTGCAAACCAGTTAGCTGGATGCCGATTGAGACCCACTCTCTAGTTACAGGATGAAGACACTGAGGCCTGGACAGGAGGTGTTCCAGTTCTTTCCTGCAATCAATGGCAGTGCCAAAGTGAGGCCCTGGGGGCCCCAAGCCTCTGAGCTCTATTCTTCCCATGGCTCTGGTATGGCAGAAGGCCTGCTTGCATCTACTGCCCTGGGAGTCTGAAACTCCTAAGGCCCAGGAACTGAAGGTGGATATTAACACATTAAAAGTTGTGGATCCTTACCAGGTCCTTCCGGGCATGGCTAGTAAGACCTGTGTCTGCCTTCAGAATGCAGAATGGTCTACCTCCAGAACGAACCTGTGGGTCCCCCTCTCTTAATCTTAATCTCTCCTCTCTCTCTCTCTCTCTCTCTCTCTCTCTCTCTCTCTCTCTCTCTCTCTCTCTGTCGTGTGTGTGTGCAAACGTGTGCACACATGTGTGTATATAAAAATATGTCTAAAAGCCTTTTAGGAAATAGGTTTTCAAACTATGCAAATATGAATTGAACAGCAGAGTAAATGCACCAAGGAGACCTAGCCAAGTCACCAGGAGGACAGCCCAGTAGGTTAGGCCTTTCCTAATGATTGTAATGGCAGGAGGGACAGAAGATCCTGACGTCTGCTCCCACAAAGATCCCCATCTTCTGTCTCAGCCAAAGCAGGCCTGTGACCTGAATGATCTGAAAAATGTCACTAGTTATTAAAGAACTTACTTTTTCCTTTAAAAACAGATGTCTTGATGAGGGGTGGAGAGGAAGGAAGGGAAAGGGAAGGAGAAGAGGGAGAAAGGAAGAGGGGAAGGAAGAGAGAGAGAGAGAGAGAGAGAGAGAGAGAGAGAGAGAGGGAGGAGGAGAGAACAGTGAATTTTAAATCAAAGTCCTGTTGGCTCTGCTCTGACCTGAAATCAAGATGGCCAATGTTTGGTTTCATAAGACAGCAGTGAGTAGCAAATACACTTTTAGGTCTTTCTAGCCCCAAGGAGTCATTCAAAGTGCAGAAGTTTTCCACAGTAAGGAACAGCAACTCCAGATGTGCAGCAAAAGGCATCCATGTGGTTACTTTAAAACAGACTCTGATCTGTTTTTATAAAGCCACCTTCAAAGCATCTGGAGAGCATTCAGAAGTATTAAGAAAATGACATTGAACAACACCTTAGGATCATATTGATCCCCAAACCATCTTTGGAATGACCAGAAAGAACTGTTAAAGTGTCTCCCTTCTGACTGTACTCCAACCATTCTTGAAGACCCAGCTCTCAGTGTCAATGGCCTCCTGCTGTAGGTGGCCCAAGGGCACTGCTAACAGACCAATGTAAGAACAACCCACCTTTGAAAGTGAGGGTGTGAACTAATGTGCTCTTTCTCAAACCAAGTAGTCTCCCCCAAATGTTTGCCTAAGTTTCTGACTTAGAGTTTCCATTGTGAAAAGAAACATGACCATGGCAACTCTTATAAAAGAAAACATTTCATGGAGAGGTTCAGTCCATTTTCATTATGGCTGGATATGATGGTGTGCAGGCAGACATGGTACTGCAGAAGGAGCTCAGAGTTCTGCATCTTGCAGACAAGAGGAAGTCAACTGAGACACTGGGTGGTATCCGGAACATAGGAAACCTCAAAGCCCACCCTCACAGTGATACATTTCCTCTAACAAGGTCATACCTGCTTCAACAAAGCCATACCTCCTAATAGTGCCACTTCCTGTGAGCTTATAGGGGATAATTATATTCAAACTACGACATTCTCCAAGACATTGAAGATTTGTATTTGCTTTTATGACTAATTAATAAAGAAAAAGAAAAATCCCTTCAATGTAACTATAGCATCAAGAACGATACCAACTCAATTCTATACTCAAACATGTGATATAAAAACAACCTGAAAAATACGTGAGGGTAAGGGAGGCAAGAGTCTCTATTTACTGCTCATGAATCAGGCATGAGAGAATATTTCTTGAGAAGATTCTTTAAATATATTTCCATGAAACAAAAGGAACTTTTGCTTCAATCAGAAAAAAATTACATTTTTTTTAATTTTATGATAGCTTAGCACAACAGAGTAAAACTATTTACTAATTTAATTAATTCAAGTCCTTATTTTGTGCTGTTTTATCAATATTTTATTCAGTCATCACCTGAATGGTTGCTTTGGTTTTGTTTTTATCTGACTTGATATTTCACAATACATCCCTGACTGGTCTTGTACTCACTTCCTAGCCCAGTTTGACCTCAGACTTACAGTAAACTTCCTCCCTCAGCATCTGTACTGCTGGGATTGCAGGTGTGTGCTGCCAGGCCTGGCTGGAAGATAACTGTCATTTGTATTTGGGAGATGAGGAACTTGAGGTTGGACTTGAACTTGATGAAAATGCAAGCTAGTAAATGACAGACCCTAGATCTGCACCAACCCAAGCTTTCTCCCCATTGCATTTTAGTGATGAGATCGAGGAAGAACTGCAATGAGATGACCAATAAACTTGTGCAAAGTGGGGAACAGAGGTTAGATTTGTTACTCAGAAAACAAGCCCCATTTTTAAGCAATAGATGGAGAAAGACAAGAAGTTGAGTTTGTTTCAGTTCTCCAGTGTCAACACTAAAATCTCCAAACCCTCAGCCTCCCCGTTCACTCCTGGTAGATCACATGGACTGGGACACCCGGGAGAGATTTGGTATGAAGAATGGACTCTTCAAATCAGAGAGGTGAGTGCAAACTTCAACATAAGCTCTGCTTTCCTAACACAAGCCTCATGCTGTGAACACATTACTAAAATAGACCACCTGTAAGTTCCAATAGGATACAAAATGTTTACAAGAAGCCAGTGATCAACAATGAGGCCTTTATAACTGGGCAGTCATAAATAATACTTTTATTAGTGGTGTGAAATTTCTTTTTCTTCTTATTTAAATCAGTGAAAAGAATGACTTCAACGTTTTGGAATGCTGGACCTACAGGTCTGTCTGTTTTATATTTGTGAGAAGGGAAAATGGCCTTTCTGTTATTATTTCTATGTAACCTGTTGGGACTCACACGTTGGACTTTGGGTCTAACTAGGTACAGATTTCTCTTCTGGTTTAATGGTTTACTGATTATGCTTGTAGCTGAACAGAATAAACATACTACATACTTTATAATTAAGTATAATAAATATTATACTTTGGATTAGCTGGCAGAGAATATAATGCATAACAAGTTCTGACCTGAAAGTCTACATCTTACTTGGGGGAGGTACAGAAAACGACCAGTTTGAAAATACTGAGAGTGAGATATAACCATTGAGATACCCAGAAAAAATACTACAGCACAAATAAAAACTGTTGATCGAGGCATTTTACATGTAGAAGACTTGAAATTCACTTGATTTGATTATCTTTGGGTATTGTGAAGATGTCTCATCAGTATGAAAGAAATTAAGATACTTCAGTCATGTAAGACTCTGTGTAATAGAGGCAATGCCTACATTCATAGTTTTGCAGTGAGGACTAAGTAATGTAATAGAAGAAAAACATTGGGAATTCTGATAAGGGCCACTGCACTGGATGTAACTGCTGCTGTTCCTGTGGGTCCACCCACACTGTCATTACATCATGCTCTGCATTTAGTCACTTAATGGACAAATCAGTGTGACAGCACCCAGTGAGGCAGGCACTTTGGAAGACATCACAAAGCAAGACAGTGTCCCTGGGTGACACTTGGAGATCCAAGTCCAGGAAACTGTTTAGAAATGTCACTGACACCACCCTTCTGCTCCTGCTTCCTTTGGGAGCCACCAGGCCCTGGTAAGCCAACCATCACTAGATTTCAGGAAAGTCATTGTAGGACATTGGTTGGTGGGCTTAGAAACACAAATGACTTTCTTAAGGCTAAATTGAATGAGAAATTGCAATTCAAATTATTTCTCACTGTAAGAGTAAACAGCATGCTTTCTTTGGTGAGAGAGGCCCTGGGCATGGTGATTTCTTGAGGATGGGCAATTTATCAAACCATCCCAAAGACAGTCTTGGTCTTCCTTTGCCTTTTTCACATTTAGTGCAGACAAATACCTAAAGAGTGGACTTTAGGGACAAGTGACTCAGTGAAGGCTTCCTGGGTGGGTTGGAATAGTGGTGCATTTGATTCATTTCAAATTGCTGCTTTTCCTATGCTTGTTTCTGTGGAATCCTCACAATAAACTCACTTGAGCATCCCTGAGAAAATTTCTTTTTCTACAAACCAAAGCTCCCTAGCTAAAACATCTCTGGCCACACTGGTATTTTGTTTTGAACTCACCCTGTTCCAGCCCTGTAGAGTCCACTGTCACTTTCTACCTTGGGGAGCATCTATCTAGCTTGTCTAAGTTATGCTGATGACTAGGAATAAGAGAGAAAGAGACAGACACAGAAGCTCCTGAGATGTACACAGTGAGTAACACCAGGGAGAAAAATCAAAGCTCTCCCTTCCCTAAACAAGAAGGTGGGCACGCTACAGCCCTTGAAGCAACACTGTCTTTTCTCATTATCTTAGAGAGGTCATCAGGTGTTTGGAGCAAGAAATCCTACAAGAGGCCCTGTAGCTCAGTCTTATTCCTTTATTACAAGAGGAAGCCTGATACAAATGGACCCAAGCAAGTGAATGCAAAAACGCATACACACAATTTTAACTGCTTTAGTAGATAACAAATTTCTATGGCATTTAAACCAACCATTGTAGGTAATTAATAAGAAAATCTTCCCGAGGAGACACTGGAACCATCCATCAGTCAACAGTTCTAGAAAGGAGCTAGATCCCAAGAAACAGGGATGTGTTTAAGATGGAAAGGAGAAGGGACAGACTGTCCCTGGTCTGAGGGACTGTTGTTGTTGTTATTGTTTTTTAATAATCCTACATGTGAAAAGCTGACTATACTTTATTATAAAGTTCTTTGATCTTGAAATTAGAGAGCTCTGGTTTTCCTTTATAATTAGAGGGAAATATGAGGCAGGTATGTAAGCAGAAACATCCAATGAGATAGAGGACAAAGTGGGACTGAGTGTTGGGAGAAGTAGTACTTGTCTATGGAGATAAAGGAGGACTGCACAGTTAAAGAACAGAAAAGCCAAAGGAATCATTTAAAACAAACCAGCAAGATTATGGACTACATGCTATCGGGCTGCACAGCCTCAACTGGATTGCTTGTTTGTAGTACTGTGCCTCTGGTGACATCCACCAGAGGAAGCTGGGCTTCCCTTCTACCATCTACAGTCTCTGAAAACTCAGCACTGAATATCTAAATTCTGGTATTAACGCTTTTAGAAAAGAGAACCTGGAAGGGTAAGAATGGAGATCCAAGCCCTTCAGAGCTGGGCATAAAAACAAGCAGAAGATGCACATCCCAGCAGACTTCAAGGCTTCTCCAGAGCTCCCTGTACATTGAGTACATCTTAAAGCTGTAAGTACAAGATTTAATGAGATTATTAGCAGTGACCTCAGGAACTGATTGGATTTGCTAAAAGAACATGCTTTTGTTTGCCTCTTGCTTATTATGCTACAAGATTCCTACATTTTATTCAGTACCAAGAATTCGGGCCCCCTGGCCCATGATATGCCACTAATTTGAGGTTTGACATTCAGTTAATTCCATTTCAACTGTGATCCAGGGCAGGGAGCCCCAAACTGGTCCTAGGGATGGAACTGGATATTTTCTTGCCCAAGTTCACAGGAGTCTTTTTCGCTCTCAGGTCTGCCCACCCCCAAACTAGTTCTGGTTCCGTTTGAGTCACAGAACAGACGATGTGCATGCACTCCACTGTGGCTGCAGAGCATTTCTTTCAAGCCCCGTCTGCTCTGGGTATCACCATGCTCTATCCCTGTCTGCTCTGAGTATCACCATGCTCTATCCCTGTCTGCTCTGGGTATCACCATGCTCTATGGGCTCTGCTCTCTCTTACCACTATGGTTCGTTCTTTAACTATGGTCCTTGAAGGTTCCCTTTATTTTCTTTGAATTAATAAGATTTCAAAACTGTTTTTAAAAGAAGCTACTTCTGGTTGTTAGCTAACTTACAGTTCTGAGGTGGAGACCAGGGTCTCATAGCCACATAGCCCAGGTGCCTATGAGGCCAGTTCCACTGAGCTCAGGGGCTGGATAACTTTCCCAAGATCACTCAGCCCTGAATGTGATTTGACCCATAAAGATTAGAGTGGGTCCCTAAGGAACCTCAGCCCATTACCCTTCCTAAAAGTCTCTCTGAGCTGGTTTTAAGAGACAGATCTGGGTTCAAAATCTAGATATTCTACATCTGAAATTATGTATAATTTTTTTCTTATTACAGCACATTTCTTCCAAAATCTCTCTATAAAACAGATTTATCCCAAGTGAGTTTTAGAGGTGAGCTTGCAGAATTACTAACCACCCTCCAAAGCTACACACTGATAAAGCTACATACCTGAGAAAGGTTTTCAAAATGCCAAAAAAACGAAGCTCTGGGGCATTAGGATATTCCAAACACTGCTTTTGACCTCTTGAACTTGGCACTGGAGTCAGCCTACCCCTCCTGATGCTCACCTATGAGTATAGGGGTCTGGTCCCACCAGGCATTTCTCACACTGTGTTTGGACATTGCAGGAAGGAAGTGTTCTTGGCAGATACTCTTTCATTTCCATGTCTTCACATCTCATCACTCTCACATCCTTCTGCCTGGTCAAACTCATGCACATTACACTCCCACTGTGAGGCCAGCAAGCTGATGCTGAGACCATGGGCCTTTACATCCAGAAGTGAGTTATGTAAATTAGCATGTCTTGGGAGGTAGGCTGAAGAAATATGGGTACCCTAAGTGGTCCCAGAAAAAGAGCTTTGGTTTCACACTACTAAAAGCCTCAGAGAGGTTGTCATATGTGTTTTATATGGATCATGCACCAGACAAAAATGTCTCATCACCATCATGGCCCTATTAATTATTCATAGTCTCCCTTTTCCATAATGCTATCTCCTATTATGTAAGTGTTGAGTATTGACTAATTATTAGCTATACTCTAACAATTCAATTAACTGGACTGCCTGGAAAATGGAGTGTTTGGTTAAGTAAATTTCTTGTTTTTACATAAGGAGGTTAGAACCTGCCTTTGAAATCCTTCTTTATATATGTATAGACATACTGATTGGCTTAAATGAACAATCATCTGTTAAGTACAAAACTTTGACAGAAGCTTGAGCTCTTCTCATCTAGGTCCCACATATTGCTGGCTATGTGATTTTGGGAAAGTTATCCAACCCCTGAGCCTCAGTTTCACCATCTGTAGATTGGGTGTAATAAAGCCCATTGCCTAGGATTGTTGTGAGGTTTATATGAGATCATGAGTGAGAAATGCTTGGCACAGTTCCAGTTGGAGAGCTCACATTCCTCACCCAGCACTTATTACTGCAGTTATTGTTATGAAACTGAGACTGTCTCTGACTCTCCCAGCATGACAGATCCAGGCTAGACCCACAGCAAGCCATGGTGCAAGTCATTTGGAAAAGGTGTGGCTGGAAACAGAAAGCAATAATTGGCTTATAGTTTTGCTCAAGAGAAAATGAGACAAATAAAGTCTAACTCTTGGACGCCCGGCTGTTGGGTGAGCACATTTGGATTTGAGTTGGTGCCTTGATGCTGGTGTAGATAGTTGTTGACAGAGAGTTCCTTGTCCCTGTCAGATACAGACACCCAAAAGGTTCAATTAAGTGCCACTTTTTTTTTTTTTTGGACTGGCTGTTGTAATCCAACCGCTGAAGCCAAGATTGTCTTTCTGAGTGATTATATCCTGGGAGGGAGAATCCTAGAGTCCAGTGAGGAGATTTAGACCCTTGCCATCTAGAGAATTCCAGCTTATGAACTTTCAGGCAGCAAGAAGTGATTTTTAGGCAGCTTAGAAGACATCCATTTCCTTGAAAAGTCACCCCCTGGTTGGGCTTCTGCAGACCACCCTCTGGAGCCCCGTTCTGGTTTTCCCACACACAGTGTTTCTTCCTCTGGGCACCGCTTCTCAGGAGACTGGGGAAAAAAGAGACTGGTCTTCCAAGGTTACTGAACTTATCTCTTTTCCCTTGCTATGCAAACAACTGTCTGAAGGCCACCCAGATTCTGCAATTAAAGAGGAACTTTCAGGAAAGAGTACAGGCCAAGGCTGTTTCATATTCTGCCAAGCTGAGACTCAAGTTGCCTCTGTGGGAGAATGTCCCAGTCTTTGGGAACTAAGCAGCCTGCCTAGCCAAGTAACCAGGCACTGAGGCCCTAGGCACTTTAACATCTCTAAACAGTGCTCTGGACCCAGGCAGTGTCTGCTTGAGGACCACAAGCTGAAAGAGCTTTGGCATTAACAACAGAGACCTACAGGGGAAAATCCAGCAGCAGTGGTTCTCAGGGAATGGCCTGGACCAGCTGCTGCAGCATTACCTGGGAGATGGTTAGAAGGATGAATTCTTGGACCTCATCCCATTTCTACCTACTGATTCAGACACTCTGAGGGTGGAGTCAGCCAGTGCTTCTAAAATTCTTCTGGTTTTAAAATCAGGTGCTTACAAAAATTTGAGTACTACGGTGGTAGAGGAGGGGGCCATTTCAATGACAGAGCTTAAGAGAGCTGGAGGTAGGCTAACCAAGTACGCCTGTCCCCATTTGTCACTAGCCACCTATGTCATGACCTAAGAAACAAAGGGTAAAGCCAGGCATAGTGGCACACACCATTAATCCAAGTTCTTAGGAGGCAGAAGTAGGCAGATCTCTGTGAGTTTGAGTTCAGCCTGGTCTACTGAGTGAGTTCCAGGACAGCCATGGCTACTGAGACTCTATCTCAAAAAAATAAAAATAAAAAAGAAGAAGGAGGGGCAGAGGGAAGAAGGAAGGGAAGGGAGGTAGGCTACAGGACAGACCAAATAAATGTTCAATAGAAACACACCTGGGCCTGTTTGAGCAATGTGCAAATTGTTCATATCTGTCTAATTATTAATTTTATCAGTACATTAATGGAGGTTTCTACTATGTCTCCTTCCAAAAGCCACCATTATGTATAGAATTCTCAAAATGACAGATGAGGATGACCTGAAAAAGACAAATTGAGAGAAAACAGAAGAATTTTCAGCACTGAAGGTCAGAACCAGATCTTACCAGGTCTCAGTGCATGTTCAAAGGACCAAGGAATGTGAGCTGAGAAATGGTGAGAGGAAGGAAAGACAGAGAGAGGGATGGGGGCTAGGAACAAAAGGCCAAAAGGCAACACACAGTGAAACTAACATTTACAATCACATGCCTGTCAAGGGAAATGGGTACTAAGTAAATCGTACAGCATCCTTTGCTGATAAGTAAATTTGTTTAGTGAAATGGAAAGCAGGGTTGACAAATTCAGAATTCCTGCTCACCTTAGCACTCCAGAGTGTAGAAAGGCAAGAGGAGAGAGGCCAGCTGCTCTAGTCTACTGGTTCATGGTCTATTCCCTTCTTCCAAGTAACTCATTTCCTACCATGAGGGATTGATGTGGGATGTTTTTCTGTATGTTGTGAATATACTTTGTTACCATTGGTTAATGAAGAAGCTGTCTTGGCCTATGGCAAAGCTGTTTAGAGACAGGCAGGACACCCAAGTAGAAATGAAGATGAAGAAGGGCGGAGTTAGGGAGCCTCTGCAGGCTGCCATCTAGAAAGCTAGAAGAAATGGGACACAGATAAATCCACAGAGCCATGGGCACTACACAGATTAACAAAAATGGGATGGGTTAAGTTGTAAGAGCTAGTTAATATAAGCCTTTGTGTGGTTATTTGGAACTAAGGAGCAGAACTGTGGTTCCAGACCTCGAGGCTAGGCTGGACCAGAAAATTCTGGCTACAAGGGGCTCCACTAGTGCCTGGATCAGCCTTTCCAGAGTCTTACTGTATCCACAACTCTTGTAAACAGCCTCCCTCCTCTACGGTTCAGACCTATAAAGGACATGCAAGAGACTAGAACCACAAGCAGGCTCTGGAAATAGGTTCAGAGTATCTGAGGCAGAGATTTGTGGAATCTTGATTTCTTGAAATGTGGTCTCATGAGGAAGCTGAACCTAAATGGTCACATTATGATTCTGTGGAATATTCAATCTGTGGTGGAAACAAAATTCAAGAGTAGATCCTCTAGGAGTGAGTCCAGTATAGGGCGGTTATGCCCGGGTCCAAAAATGGCACCAGATAGAAAAAAGAGGAAAATCTGAGGAAGCAAGAAAGAATACTGATGAGCAAGACTTCAGAAATCCCAGGTGACTTTGCTCTTTCCTATATCAGGACTAGTCTTCCTCTGTGTTAGCTGCTCCAGCCTATTGTGGAGAAGTGAGTGCCCAGGCTTCTATCCAGGCTTTATTCCTCCACATACGTTACAGAACAGAGACAGGCAGTCTATGTTCTAAAACTAGACACTGGAAGAAGGAAGGAAGAGGATGGAGAGAAGGAAAGAATTTACACTCACAGACCTGCATTTTATCTAGATGAAACTAAAGGGTATTTTATTAGATAAACAACCTAGGAGCAAGTTTCCATGGAAGACATAATTTGGTGCAGTGTTTGAAGCTCTATAATGTAAGATACTTGCTCCTTGGCTTAACTTCTGGGAATACAAAAATCAAATTTGTGAAGGCTGCTATGGCCAATTACTGCATGCAGTTTGTTTTTTAATTTTATCTTTTGGTTTTGTGTTTACTGTTTAGTCAGCAGAGAATATGCTGTGTTTTTCTCTGGGAGTGAAACGAGGCTCAGGAACACTGAGCTTATGGGACAGAGGAGAAAGGCATCCAGAAAGGCACTCCAGCCTTCCAAAACTGCTCCCTCACCTATTAGTTTTTGGAGGGAAAAAAGTGACTTTCTAGGATAAAATCAACAGAGTGAATCACAGTGGGAAGTTATTGAAAAACACTGTGAGAAATATAAATAAAAGCCACCTGGGAAGCAGGTATGCTACAAATACAGCAGAGGCAACCACATTACACAAAAAAATTCTACACACATATTTTTAAGAACCAAGGAGATGATTCTGACTGTAAAAAAAAGTGAACAAGCCTGAAGACTTGTATTCAGATCCTCAGCATTCACAGAAAGGAAGGCATGTGTGATTCCAAGGACCAGAGAGGCAGATATCTGGGTCTCCACACTCCTGGGGGCCAACTTAACTAAACTGTTTTGGGAAAAAGATCCTGTCTTGAAAGATAAGGTGGAAAGTGATTGAGAAAGATACCCAAGCTCTGGTTTTCCAATGTTCACACACTAATGCAGGTGAGCACATGTACAATGGTCTCCACATAAACATTCAAATTAACATGTGCAGACACATAAAAAATCAGTATTTTAATTTTAAAAATATAGAAAAGAACCACAAGAGATCATTTACAAAAGAAAAATGGCGGTGAGCAAAAATATTTTTGTATATTCAAAAGAATGTGAGATTACATTGATTTATATGACCTTTCTAGAATTAGCTATGCAAAAAAATGTTATAAGGATAAAAAAAAAATGTCTTGACCTGAACTTTGGCAATTTTTTCTAAGAGTTTCTTAAAAGTGTCAAAATACGTTGATATAAAGCATTAAGCTTTGCGGCATTATCCGGGATAGAGCTGTAGAAACAAACCTGAGGTGGAGCTACAGCTCATAGGCGAGCCCCCAGGTTCAGTCCTCAGCATCCAAAATGCAAACACCATGTTTGTCCTCCCTCATAGACTACGGGTGTTTCTGGTCTCACCCCGACTGGATTCCTTAGAATTTTGTTCTTTCCATTTTTCTATTGGATGCACCTTTAATCTTTCTTCATGCATGTGTATAATGCACTTGATCCAGTTTCTCCCCTATCCCCAACTTTCTGTTGTTGTGTTGTTTTGAGAGACCATACTATTGAAGCCCTCTGCTGCTCTGGACAAGGGGACTGCACTTTTCTCCACTGTGCTCTGTCGTAGGAAATTTGTTTGTGTTGTTGCTCTGAGACCACCAATGGAGTCAGGCCTTGGGTCTATGGGCGGGAAACACATTCAGCTGTCAGGAGTTGACTGTGGAGTTTTCTGGCAGACTCAGAGGAGACAGAAAGACACACAAAGAGAAAGAAGGGCCCAAAGGAGAAAGGCAGTGCTTTTTGATCTGGGAAGCGTGGAGATTAGAGGTCTTCATCGCTCTATGGATTATCAGATTTTACTCTAATATCTGACTTCCGATTTTTTTATTAATAAACCAATAAAAGAAAATGTTATAATGTTCCTTTGTCCTCTGCCCTCCTAATAGCTGATTGGTCCTCTCATATAAAAGACAAGACCACCCCCATACTGCCAAGTCCTTCATCACCCCATAGTGCTGCCCTTGCCCCCTTGCTTTTGTGCGTGCAACAGCACCCCATTCTGTTTCTTCTTTGGCATCCGATGCGATGCATCTCATTCCTGTTTGGCCACTCTTCACTGGACTCAGGGATCTTCCTTTTCTATTCACCTTTTGAAGAAGAAGATACCGGGGAGCGAGGAAACAGTGCAATATGGATATTTCCTCCTAGGACAAAAATTCAATCCTAGGGCTTCTGATGACTTTTACATTGTATTATATGTTGTAGTTTCGAGATGGTGAGGATGACTCACACAGTACAACAAACTCATGGGAGGTTTTATTGGGAGAAGGGAAGAGGTATAGAGAAAAACCGGTGTGAAGAAGCTGGAGGAATGGGCGGAGCTCAACTTTAAAGGAGGTTTAGTGCATGCTCACAGAGGCTATGCAGCAATGTACACCATATGCAGATTAGTAGTGACGTGGTGGCTGTAGGACCCTTGGCTGGCCAACTACCTGCCTGAATGTTAGCAAGTATATTCATGCAGGAGGTGCTCTTAGTGGCTGTAGGTGAGGACCCCAAGGGCAGGCCAGCATAATGCCTGAATGCTAGCAACCACATATGTGCAGGAAGTGGCTGTGTCTGGTGACACTTTCTGCTAGGTCCCCAAGAGCAGGGTAGTGTAATACCTTAATGATAACATTATATCTCTATCTTGAACCTTCCCTGAAGCCCAGACTCAGGGAATATTGTCAGCTGCCTGGCATGACATTTGTGGACTTCAAGTATCACAATGCTACCTATCCAAGGGAAACTTCTCGCATGGTAGCCAATGCGTGGAATCCCCACATTCAGGAGGCTAAGCAGGAGGATTGATTGCTAGCTCCTGATCAACCTGTGCTATGTAGTGAGAATGAGAGAGATCTTAGCACCCTGATCTCTGCAGTGCCCTGAGATCTCTTCTACCCTCCCCATGGCCTTCATTTCAGCCAGTCATCTGATTGTTATTCCAATGATGTCATTGCATGTTCTCCTTGGCTCTTGATACTCCTCAGCCTCTACATCTAATCAACAAATATCAGTTGCCACCTTCAACTGTACCTTACCTTTGACCTCTTTCTTCTCTCTGCACGGCCCCTGCCACCACCTTGGTCTTGGTCTCCAGCTCCTCTGTCTTAATGAACGGTCTCCCAAATGACATCCCTACTCATACACTTGTTCCTCCCCTACAATAATTTCTTTATTCCATACTAAGATTTCGAACTTTTAAATAAGATGATGGCTGACAAGTTGAATTAGAACAGCATGGAAATCCTTGGAATGGCTGCCCAAACATGCATATGCTTCTCCTGCCTTGTGGTCTGACACACAGCACCTGCGTGCTCATTCTAATGCTGCATGTTGGGATCCCCGCTTTTTGGAACACAGACTTATACACACCGTGTTGTATTCAATGCAGTCAGCCATAAACGACTGGATTTAAGCTTCAAAGGCCAAGAAATCATTAACTTTTAAACACGTTAAATGAGTTTATTAAGTACATCTTAATTTTGGCAACTGCACTCACATACTCCATTAGTTAGAAATTCTCTGCTGCCTAAAATGACAATGGCATAAATAATCGTGATGTTTCTCTTGTGTAGCATGAAGATCTGAAGCATATCACCCAGGGAGGACAGGCATTTACAAGACACCATCCATATCCTAGATTCCTTCTAATTTTCCCTGACCTTATATGGGGGTTCCAACCTCAGAGTCATTTTCCGGTCTGAGGGCAGCTGCTGCAATTCTAGGAAGCATATTAATATTCCAGAGGAGAGAGGAAATTGTTGAAATTCTATTTGAGTCTCATAAAAGGGAAACACAGTAGATGATCTTCCCAGGATTTCTGATAAATAATTTCTTGGAAAGGAAAAGAGAGAATTGGGTTTATTGTCAAAGAAATGTGTTCCAATCCAGCACCAGGATAGAGGAATCTGGAGTGGAGGGAAGGAAGAGCAAGCACCATCACTTTGCATCTTTCTTGTGTACTAAACACTTCAACCTCCAAATCTCCAAACACTTTTCCAGGAAAAAGCTATGGGGTGGAATAAATTGTGTGCCTGCCAAAATTTTGTTGAAATTCCTCTTTCCCACCCTATAGTTCAGAATATGACTGGATTTGAAGAAAGAGCCTTTATGTTTAAAAGCAAGTCACTCAGTGGGCCCAGTTACAGGTTGAATGAGAAACATATTTGAATATTTGTTTCCTCGTTGAGGATGCTATCTGGGAAGGTTATGGAACCCTTAGGAGGTGAAGCCTTATTGGAAGAAATTCTTCACTAGGGTTGGGTTTCAGGGTTTTTACAGCCTGGCACCAATTCCTGTTCTTTCTGTCTCTGCTTCCTTTATGCCCAGGAAATATGACCTGCTCCCTGGTGATCATGCCTGCCTCACATCTCTGTTGACATGACTGTACTCACCTGGAACTATAAGACAGAATAAGCTCTTTCATCTCTAAGTTTCTTTTGGTCATGGTTATTTTACTAAAGCAACAGCAAAGTAACTAAACCAGCCCCCAATCTGGTCTGTCCAGTGCCATAAAATGAGATTAGGACACAGACACACATAGGGGTCTATGTGAGGATACACGGAGAAGAAGACTATCTATTAGCCAAGGAGAATGGCCTCAGAAGATATAAACTTTAGCAACACTTTGAGTGCTCAGTCCCAGCCTCCTAAAAAGTGAAGAAGGGAGTTCTATTGCTTAAGCCATTCTATCTGTGGTGCTTTGTTATGTCAGGCCTGGGTGACAAACACACGTGATTAAACTTATTTTTCCAATAAAGAGACTCACACTCCCAGTAAATGGCATAACCAAGATCACAAGCCAGGCTGGGGCAGTACCAAGATTCAGCCTCAAGCCTATCCAAAAGTCTGCCTTCCTGTCTTCCACATGCTTCTGTTCTGCACCTGCCCCTCCTCTCACTAATGACAACATGCTTCCTCCGAGACTGAAGAGGTCTAGATCCTCTTCATCTTCTCTTATTAAAAGAGGAACTAGAAGAATTAAGAATTAAGCAAAGAATGTTTCAGGCTCAGCTTCTAAAATCCAACTAGGCAAACTACTTGCCAACATGTTGCATGCTCACAGATATTTTAAACAAAGTTGTTTGTTAGACTAGATGGAAGATGATCAATGATGTGATTCCCCCTTAACATCTGGTACTGGAAGCAAACAGTGGATGGCTATATAGTCATCACAAGCAGATCTAGGAATGTCATATCGAGTTCAGTAGACAGTCATTATGGCCACATTTCTCCTACACAAACAATATTTATTTGCATCAGATGCCACTTGACACCCAAGACACATAAAGTAAGCTGTGTCACAGATTCAGAGTCCACGGTCACTGAAGCATTCGTCCAGGCTGCCTGCCAGCTGGAATTCCAGGACACTTGAATAAATCTCGGCCATCACAGTGACCTTGATGCCTGAGACATATTCACTATGGGGCTCAAAAGATCTGGTAGTTAAGAAAAAGGTTTGGAGCAGAACATGTCTGGTGGACTGGAAAACAATGGTACTAGAAATCCAAAGAGCTGTTTCAATGATTCAGAGCAAATCCGACTCCTCCTCCAAGAAACAGAAAACAGGAACATTTGCAAACTGTGTTTCAGGAATCTGAGACAATACAGTCTGAGATTTTATGAATTGCTTTCAGATTTGAAAAATATTACCAAAATAAAGGTGTAGTAGAGGCAAGAGAGGCAAAAAGAGCAACACACCAGACACTAAGCTATTGAATGAAAATCGTAAGACAAAGCTATCTGTTCACTCTGTACTAACATGGTGAGTCAGCCTAAGGGACACAGGGGACAAAGCCAGTGAGACATGCTGCCTTTCCCAGAAGACAACAGTATGTCCTTAGAGAAAGATGTGAGCCTTCTATTCAGAAGTGCACACTGCTCAGGAAAATGGATCCAAATGTAGATGTACTTTGAATCCAAAGACCATGGAAACCCACATACATTTTTGGTATATACAATTGCAGTCAAGACAGAAATAAATTGGATTAACACAGTTTCCTGCACCAATAAATCACACACTGTAAGAAAGTCAAATTTTGACAAATGATTAGAACAAATAAGGTAACTTGATATGTGACTGGTTATAAAAATAAGTATCCAAAAATGAAAAGTGTTTTTTCTCTTCTGGGCAGTATGGAAAGTGAAGTCAGCTCTGGGGAAATGTTGGAATCAGAAGGAGATTGAAGACTGAGGGTCTGACATCAAAAGGAAAAGCTGCGGAGAGGTTCAAGGCTGCCGGACTTGCCTGAGAGCCAGACAGAGGAAGCCCAGGCACCCAGACCGGGACTGGGAGTGGGGCACTGTCTCCCACATGTGCCCAGGGCAGGTCACAGCTTACCTAACTAACCCAATGGGACCAGAAAGCCTCAGCCTCATTCCAGTGCCAAGTCTACGAGTAAGAAACATGGGCAGTGCTGTGCCAAAGTCACAGGCTAGTAGTTGTGAACCTCAGAAACAGGAACAAGCATCCAGCCCCTAAGAATGTCTCCTCACCCTCCTGCGTTGGGTAATATTACCTGTTCCTGACTTCACTTGAGTCAAGGAATCAAAAACAAGCACACATGCTTCCCAGCATTTTTCCCTGCAATAAAAAATGATTGTAGAATTTCATGTATGGTGGGGACTGTATACTAAGAGAAATCTATAAGGATTGGTGCCTAATTGCAATCATGTTCTATTTCATATAATAAAATGGAAGCAAGAAAGCCACACCCACTATTGTATGTATGTATGTTCATATATACATACATACACATCATCCTTGTCATTATCATCATCATCACCTATGCACCATCCTCACCACCATGCACCATACCACATGTATATCACAAACATGACACACTACACACACGATATACACAGTCACACAGTCATTACCATCCCTACTGCATAACATACAACAAACATACTACACAATTCATTCTCACTACGCCTCACCCAAAACAACACACAAACACACAAACACACACACACACACAGAGGGACAGAGAGAGAGAGAGAGAGAGAGAGAGAGAGAGAGAGAGCACCAATGACTCTCCCAACATTTTTAGGCTAACATATAATCCAGAGACCAAGTACTCTGCATTCATAGCTAATGAGAATGAAGGATTCTAAGTAAGCAAAGAGATAGCTGCTGCCAGCGGGTCAGTGTTGCCTCAGTAATGTTGCTGAGGAAACAAAAGGCTTCACTCTCCAACTGCAGGACAGCTCATTGCCTTTGGCTACTCCCCATACCACACACACTTTCTGATCTACTCCCCCTCATATCCTGCTGTAAATCTCTCTGAAGGCTTAGCCTTTTCCCGGATGATGCGGCTGTCTAGGCAGCTTGCATCAAGTCTTGCTTTGTTAGCAGATGCTCGAAGCTGCCACTCTCCCTCTGTCTGGCTCCCAGGACACAGAGGCAGGTGGACACATTGGACCTGCAGCTGGAAGGGGCAGAGTGGGCTTTCTTCTGTTGTGACACCTGCCTGGAAGCTCTTCTTATGCCCATAGAATCAGAAGATAAATGCATCCTTCAAGTCTCTACTGTAAGTCCCACAAGGCAGTTGGTAGTTTAGAAGAATCTAAGAAGCCATTTGGAGGAAGCTCGGACCCAGAATTAGTGTTGGGTAAATAACAAAGAAGCTGGAGCCTGCAGGGGGCAGTCTCTGCTACCCTGTGTCCTATGTTGCTCTTGTCTTACCCAAAATCGATCTGATGTCTCAGTTGCCCCTACACACATCTCAAGGAGTGGGAAGAGGCAGAACAAAAGAGCAAATGCCATAGGTATCAGCACAGAATTCGGTTGAAGCATCCACTGGGCTTTATTTTCTGGAAAAGATCTAAAGGGATATAGAGTAGAAATGCTGGGAACCTCAGAGCAGGCTTTAGTTTCACCCCTTTGTCTGGACTTCCCGAAGATTGTACTTGAAATAATGAAGATATTCCCATGGGGAAAGCAACATGCATTAGTGCTCTGAGGACGCTCAGAGATGCTGATGTGATTCCTGGGGTTTTTCAGGCTTGGGTTCCTAAAACAAAAACATGGGCCATAGCAAGCAAATGCAGGACCACAGAGTAAGGAGGCTTTGGCTGGCTTTGAATCCACACCTTCCTTTTCCAGCAGTGGGCTCTTGGGTGAAGCAAATAACCTCAAGACATTTCAGCTTGACACCTAAAACAAGGACAACGATAGTACCCACCAATTAGCATGGTTTGACAAATCAGTGAGATAATACTGATTATCTAGTAGAGATGGCATGGTCCTTGTGTGTAGATAGATGTTAGTACAGCTGCCACTATTGCACAGACGCTGCCTGGGCACGATCAGTGTGTAAAGGAAGACATAGTGGGGGTGACCACAAGAAAAGCGACCCCCTTCCCTTGTGCTTTTTCCTGTTCAGCTCTAGGCCTTGAGTGCAGGGTCATAACATCTGCATGCATCCAGCTGAGTGGTGGGATCATTTTATGAGTAAGGGATTGCCAGAACATTTGCAGGTATGTCTGACTGACTCCTTGCTTCCTGCTCAGGGCTTCAGGGCCAAGACACATGTCTGTGCCTCTTTCTTGAGTCTGCTGTGTCTATTTCTAGAGTCCTAAGTGACTGTCAACATGCAGATTCATGCTTCTCTTTTGCTCCTGCTTTTGTTCCTTGTGACACAAAGGGCATACCCTAGGCTCATGTAAGGCCTTCTCTCCTCCCCTGTCACCCCTAAAATCGCAGAGAGAAGGCTACAAGTGTATGTCAGGTGATCATGGCTTTGCCTTACTTGAAGGGAATTCCCAAGGAGAGTCACTTGCTCAACCAAAGACACTCTGGCACTCAACTGAACACTTTCTAGCTTGTGCAGAGAAACCAGGGACAAGTGCCTTTGGAAAGCTCCTTGGACATTCGGAGGCTCAGACAGACCCGTGAGAGTCAAATGAAGGTTTGCTCTCAGGAATGACAGGCCAGACACCCAACTGAGTCGGCAGCTCAGTCACCTGGGACTCCTTCACATCCTCTCCCAGTCACTGTTGCCAAGGAGACAGGTACCCCGAAACGGTATGATGCCCCAACACAGGAGGTGGGGCCAGAAACACATGGCACAACTAATAGAGAGAGGAGAGAATTTCTTTAGTAGCAAGGCTGACCCAGGTTCCCAAGTGACCTGGGCCTCTCACGGTGCCCATAAATCAGTTACAATAAGTCAAGGCTTGCTTATGTGTTATGCATTACCATAAAACATTTTTAAGTAAAAAATTCTGGCCTCTTTTTCCCCCCAAGTCATAAGACCCCAGCCCTCCTGGCAGATCCCAAGTGAAACAAATGACTGCTGAAGACAAAGTGTGGTGCCCTGGTCTCCTCACTCATTGAATTCACAGCTGGCTCTTTGTAAGCCTAAAATGTGGCTATTGCCTGGGGAGGCAATGGTGTGACTTGTGTCCTTGCAGGTGTGCCCAGAGAACAGCAGAAGTCTGAGGAAACAGAGCTTCGGGAGACCTAGAAGCTGATCCAAGCTACATTATTACAAAAGTTATTAAGCGATATTCAGTTACAGATCCCAGGCTAAACAAAGAATGAGGTCCAGTGCAGCCAAAAAACCATATGGGCCTGGAGGTTGCGCACACCTGCATGGGAGTGGGCAGGCCTGGTTAGAAGCAGTCATCAAATCTAGAAGTCATAAAGTATGGACTTGCTTCATGGCACTTTCTAATTAACTGTGCAGTGAATTTTCTCCACTTTCCTATAAAGGCCGGTGCCCCTCCTCCACTCTGTCCACTACTCTGTCTCTCTCCCCCAAGGTTCAAGACACCTGGGGAGAAGGTTCCCAGCAAAGGCCCCCAGCACTCACACCATGGAGGAAGCTCTAAAGAGAGAAACAACATGAACCTGTGTCCAGAACACAAAATTGAGAGAAGCCCCTTGGAAGGTTCTCACAGGAAATAATCCAAAAGAGAGAACAAGCCGGTGTCCCTAAAGAAAAGGAGAAGCTAGAAGTTGCTCCTGCTGACTAAGGGAAGGAAACTGGTCTAGCCGATATTTACCCAACAGACTGGAATAACAAAGAGTAGAAAATGAGTATAAATTCTGTGTGATGGCATCAAACGTTTGGGTTCTTTTCACAGCAGATGCTTCTGACAATTTTTGCTATACATTTTATTGACTAATTGATTGATTTGATTTGTGCTGGTAAAGTTGTACACTCCCGTGATACTGAGGATGCCTTCATGGCAAGATCTGAAGATAGCTTAGCCTTCTCTGCTGCGGCTGTGGAGATTTCCCCTTGCCTCTTCCATAGAATCGTGTTGGTGCTGTTCGGAAGCTTGCGTAATGCACACTTAGGAATAAATGGAAAAGTAAAGTCAAAGATAAGATGGCTGGGGCTGGAGAGATGACTCAGCATCTGAGAACACTGGCTGCTCTTTCAGAAGACCCAGGTTCAATTCCTAGTATCCACAAGGCAGCTCACAGCTCTCTGAGACTCCAATTCCAAGGGATCTGGCATAGATGCAGTCAAAACATCAATGTACATTAGAAAAAGGCTAAATTCTATAATGAGGTGGATATCTTATTACCCACATGTTACCATTCAAACATCGCCCTAACTTGCCTCCTGGGCACGGCTGCGCAATTCCAGTGCTACCATGCTGCAGCCACGCCCACGCCCGCCCGCAAAGCACGCTCTCACGCCTGGGGTGTGTCTACATGGTCACCTTATAAAGAGATCCAATACATGGGGGAATCACTCTCTCTCTCCTATACCTCTTCTTTCCTCTCTCTCTCTTTTCTCTCTCTTTCCTCCCTCCCCTCCCCCACCCGATCCCAATAAACTCAACATGGCCTCCTGGCAGCATGTCAGCGTTTACCATCCTTCCACGTGCAAAATACTAACACTACAGAAGAGGCAAGGACCAAACCTACTCCACATGAAGTAGCATTCAGAAGGGAGAATTTACCTCTCACCACTGTTCTCTTGCAAAAGAAAGAGGAAAAACACAAAATATTTCCAAGTAAGCAGAAGTTTCTCTTGGCCTCTTTCCTGGCTGGGGTGATAGTTCCTCAGAGGTCACCATTTCGCAGATGCTGAGGTGAGAACAGGCCTAGCTTGCTCCTTTTGACCTCCACAATGCAAACCTTTTGAAAAGATAAGTGAGCAGAGTGTGAAGCAAGGCCTCGTGCCTGGGCAGATGGATGTGCCCCAAAGCCTCTTGGAGCATGGTAAGGATGATGTCTTGCAAAGCCCAGAAACTGTACTGAGGCCCCAGTGAACTATTCTGAAACAGATTTCTAGGACTTACCTAGACCTGGACACTTGTTCCTGGCTATTGAAAGAACAAAGCTGGTCAGGTCTCTTGCCCTAGGCCACACACTGTGCTTTGTAAGAGAATTGCCTTGTAAGAATTAAGAATTTTATTATTGGTCAGTGTGTAGATACTTTCTTGCCACTCAGGATTGGTGTAAAGCAATGGTCTGAGGTCCAGTCTTGTCTGTGTCTGCATCATTATGTCTTTTAAAATTCAAGAGAATGCAGATGAGAATCATGTAAGCTAAAATGGGGGGGGTGCCTTTCTCTTCTCCCATTCCTCTTTCTTCTTTTTATGGTAGGTTCTTACTATATAGCTCAGACTGGCCTTGAACCTAGATGTCCTGCCTCAGATGCTCCCGCTAAATCTATGTTTTCATGTTGAGTGTGAGAAGAGAATTCAGACTTGGGAGAAGACATTTCACATCCAGAAGACAGTGTGGGAATTGTCAAGACAAAGTTCCCACCTCATGTGCTTTGAAGGATGTAAGACAAGCTTACACAACATCTCATATTCCAGCCCTGAAGGGAGGAGGCCACACTGTGTAATGTTTTCAGTTACGTTCAAGAAACAGCCTGGAATGATCAGGGTCATAATTCTTGCTGCAGCAAATAGAAGGGCGAGGCAAAAGGAACCAGGCAAGAGTGATTAGGCAGCCGGTGACTGTGGCTCTGAACCTGTGGGCCCTGGTAAACACAACATAAATTTTTTAAGGGCTACACTGTTCTGTGTGCAGCACAACTTTGATATCTGAGCCACAATTAGACTTTGACCTTATGAGGAATCAACTCAAAGCTTGTAAAATACACCTGTGATCCTGGTATGTCATTTTTCCAGGCCAATGTACTGTGATCCTGCAACTTTTGGGGGTCTTCACTTGAGGGATTGGACTGCTGGTGCACCAGGGACCCTTTGCAAACAGTAAAACAGTTTTACCAGTTGCTGTATCGAAGTCACTCAAGGGTAATATTAAATCTGGGACAGTTAATGCTCCCTAGAGAAATGAATCGGAGAGATAAAAGTCTTTGCTGGGCCCTACAAGATTCTCTGCTTTCATGCATATTCAGTATTGTTGAGGCCTCTCCCTTGCTCCTGTCTAGAAACATTTATCTTGGTGTTTGAGTAGGCACTTTAAGATATGATCTACAAGGGGATTTCCGCTGGAAGCCGCTCCAAAGCAGCACCGCCTGCCTTCCCAAAATACACTGTTCTTTCTTGCCTTTTCTTCAGATCATTCCAGACTGGAACATCTTACTGCTGAGCACCAGAAAGGGAGAGAAGATGAAATGTGGAGGGAGAGGGAGGGTGGATGGGCTAGGGAGCCCAGATGTAAGACAAGATTAATACTATTTACTTATTCCTGGTGTTTATTCTTTGTCAAATGGAGATTCCGTCCATCCGACAAGCAGCCAGTTCCTGCAGCAGTCCAGCCTGCCTTTGTTGCCCAGGCAGTTTTCATCATCACGTGCCACCTCAGCTATGTGACGTGCACACCTCTTAGAAGCTCATCAGTCACAGCTCTCTTCTCCTGTTTTCCTGTCTGTCTGATGTCTGTCTGTCTGCCTCGCTCATGTCCCCACTCCAAGATGGCCTTTCATTCTTTCACTGCCCCCCCCACTCTTTCACTACCTGTGCTGAGCCCAGCATGCTCACTTAGGGGCCTCCTTTGACAGGGTCTCCCAGTAAGGACCCTTTTCACCTCATTTTTAGCCTTTCACATGAAGCCACAGCAAGTCCTACAGGAAAAATGAGCAGTCCCTGCGATCAGAAAATACCTCTCTCTGTCCTGTAGCTCAAATCCTGCTGCCGATTTCCTAACTATCCCAACAAAGGCAGCTTCCAAAGCCTGCAGCGCCTTCAAGGTTCCCTGAACCCTCTATCCACAGATAAGTTATCTGACTAGGATCAAAGACTCTAAAGACTCTCAAGTCAGGTGCCCTGTACTCACATACCAGCAATGCCATTGGCAGCTGGGCAGCCCCCGATCGGTTGTCCACCTACAGAATATAAACCCAACATCAACTTTCACTGCTTTTTCTTCTTTAAATATAAATGTATGTGAAGTAATTTAAGAGTACTTGGTGCAAAATAGCTACTCAAAAATTATTTCATATTGGATTATTATTCCCCCCCACCCCTGCCCCCGCCATGCCTCCAGACTTCCTCTGTAGACCAGGCTGGCCTCAAACTCCTCCATGCTTCCTGCTGGAATCAAAAGCTTAAGCTTCTACTACCTTGTATAAATATTATACCATTGAGCTGTATATCTTTTGCTTAATGTTTTTGAGAATTGTTTGTTTGTTTGTTTGTTTGTTGGGTTGGTTGGATGAACTTTATTTGTTTATTTGTTTGTTTTTTTTGTTTTTGTTTTGGCAAGGTTTCTTTGTGTAGCCTTGGATTCCCTGGAACTTGCTCTGTAGACCAGGCTAGCCTTGAACTCAGAGATCCGCCTGCCTCTGTCCTCCAAGTCCTGGGACTAAAGGCATGTTCTATCACCCCAAGGCTTTTTGTTTCATTTTGTTTTTTAATTAAGGTTTGTTTGTTCGTTTAATGTGCATGAGTGTCTGCCTACCTGGTACCAGAGAGTGTAGGATCCCCTGAAACTGGAATTACAGATGGTTATGAACCATCATGTGGGTGCTGAGAACTGAACGTGGGTCATCTGGAAAAGCAGCCAGTGCTCTTAACCATTGAGCCAACCCTCCAGCCCCATCATAGGACTATCTTGTTACTATCTGTTGGTAACTCATTTTTTTCTTGCCTTAGATTCTTTTAATTTAAAAGCAAACATTATGGGTGGGGGACTCAGGATGGGAACATGAGTCTGGTTGGGCCGGTTGGGGTGGAACAGACGGGACGAATAATGAAAGGGGTGTTATTTGGGGGTTAGGGAGAAACCTGGTGCCAGGAAAACTCCCAGGAATCCACATGGATGATCCCAGCTAAGAGTCCTGGAAATAGTGGAGAGGGTGTGTGAACTTGCCTTCTCCTGTAATCAGACTGATGACTACCCTTCAGGGAGCCTTCATCCAATAACTGATGGGAGCAGATGCAGAGACTCACAGCCAAGCATTAGGCTGAGCTCTGGAAGTCCTGTTGAAGAGAAAGGAAAGATTTATAAGCCAGGCCCGGTGGGAGGGGGAGTGTCAAGGTCATGACAGGGGAACCTACAGAAACAGCTGACCTGATCTCAAGAGAGCTTACCAACTCTGGACCAACACCTAAGGAGCCTGCATGCGACAGACCTAGGCCACAGCATGTGTGTGACAGTTGTGTAGCTTGGTCTATTTGTGAGTCCCTAGCAGTTGGATTAGGACCTGCCCCTGGCACTTAAACTGGCTTTTGGGAACCCATCCCCAAGCAGGGTTGCCTTTCCCAACCTTGATGCAGGAGGAGGAGCTTGGTCCTGCCTCAACTTGATGTGCCATGCTGTGTTGACTCCCATGAGAAGCCTGCTCCTTACTAAGTGGATAGGGGTGGGGAGCACAGTGGGTGAGGGAGTGGGAGGAGGGGGACTGTGGCCAGCATGTAAAATAAATTTAAAAAATTAATTTAAAAATCTTATCACCTTCCCTTTAAGGTAGATTTCAGGCCCTATTCTTTTCTTCATCTCCTTTCTTCCAAGGTATTACTAATAAGTGTAAAACTGAGAAAAAACAAAAATTGTGTGAGAGTCAGAGACACAGCTCTGTATTAAAATGCAGGCTTCATATGTGTGAGGCTCTAATGTTCATCTTGAGCACCAAGAAATTAAAATTAAGATAGTCAGCCTCCCTGACTTCTGGAATCATGTTATAGAGAAGGGAGGTGCTCTAGTTGCTATGAGGAGACACCATGACCAAGACAACTCTTATAAGAAAAAAATTATAAACAAGCTTATAATTTCAGTTTATTCCATTATCATCATGGTGGAGAACATGGAGAAGTAGTTGAGAGCTATAACCTGAATGGGGGGCAGGGGACTGAGCATGCCATGGGTTTTCAAAACCTCAAAGCTAACACCCCAGTGAAACACTTCCTTCAATACTCCAACAAGGCCACACCTCCTCATCCGTCTAAAACAGTGCCACTCCATGATGACTAAGCATTCAGAGACATGAACCTACAGAGGACAGTCTATTCAAACCATCACAAGATGACTGGAGTTCTGGACATTGCATGTTATGTGAAAGAAAGAAAGAAAGAAAGAAAGAAAGAAAGAAAGAAAGAAAGAAGGAAAGAAAGAAAAAAAATAAAGTATGTGTTGGGAGGAAATCTCAGGATTCCCAGGTGAAGGAATGACATGGACCTGTGGGTGCCACTAAGTTGAGTAGACCCCAGAGAGGCACAGAAAGCCCTCAAGCAGAGTGATGCAAGAGACTCTACTCTGGTGCCCGGGTTGAGAAGCCACCTGCAGCCAAAGCCATCTACCACTACTGCAGGTAAATAAACCCAGACAAGTGGGCGGCATCTGGAAGAGTCATCAATGGCCTCTGCCCCAGAAATGCCACATTGTCCCATGATGTCATACACTCCCTTTAATGTCCCTTCCTAGATTCTAAAACCAAAAGTCCCAAAATAGGCAAAGTCAGGCAGCAGGGTCAACACAACAAGAGGTGCTGTGTCATTGCACCAACTCTGATAAATACTAAGTGTCCCCTTCATGTCGCTCTCTTCATGTGACCTTCCTTTAAGGAGGGAGGGGAAGTTCTCTGCAATCTGTAATCCAGCTGTGGAGGGAGACTTTTGATTACAGTTTTTGCTTCAGCTTTGAACTCTCTACACACCCTCAGCAGTGGATGTTGGACTGCTTTCCACTTCTATGACACTTGGGCCTCTAGAATGGCCCAGGAAGCCAAACAGAAGGCCTGAGAACATTTCCCATCTAAAAGAACTTTGAAGATTTTGAGGTTGAAAGACTTCGTGTAATTACGGATTGTCATCATAACACAAATATGTCTGAGTGGACAAGTCCAAGGGAAAAGTGAATTTTCACCAATGACCAGCACCCCTTCTCCTTGAGTTCACTGATCAAACACACATTCCAAGTTTCCCAGGCCTGGCATGTTCACCTACCAGCATGTGCAGTCCATCTGGAGCACATGGCCAGTGCAGGCAGACAGGACACTTGGAGAGCTTCTGCGCTAGTCATGGGGTTGCAGGGTTGCCTGAGTTCTCCGAGCTTCTTTTCTCCAGATTGTGAAAGTGCTTTGGAGGGTGGGAAGGGACTACGTCACTGTCCTGGGAAAAGATCAAACAGAATGCTGCATTTTGTTGTGAAACTTGGAATGCCCCCACTTTGGTCACTGCCCTGAACTTTCTGTCCCTTCTTCAGACAAGCCAACTGTACAAATGAAACTAGACAATGGAACAATGTCGGGGTTTATCCAAAGAGCATTATTTGTCCAGCTTTGTGTAATCATTTTGCTTTAAGTGCCATATCAGGGCCTAGCACATGGTCCTGCTCTCTTTATCTTGATTCTCTCATCCTGTCAACATCTACTACCATAGAAGCACAGTTGTGGAATTCCTGCATTTACAAGGCCTTGGGCTGAGCAATCAGTGGGGACACAGGACCTCTTAACTGTGATTCTCAGGATGATTTTATTGAAAGACAAAAATCATCCATATAAACGAAGACATATCAACAGGAAGCACCAGATAAGGACTTAAGAAGTGGCCTAAAGAGTTGATGCAGTTCAGGGCAGACACACTTGTCTGTGAGGCTGTGCTCAGAGCTTGGTTTCTTCTGCATTCTTAGGAATGAGTCCCCGAATATGCACAGTGGTTCCTCTCCCCTGTGTACTTCCTCCTGGGTCTTCAATTCCTTTTCACTCAAAACAAAATAAATTGTTTACTTATTATTTTTATGTGCATTTGTGTGCTCCTGAATGAATTTTTGTGCTCTGTGTATATGCATGGTTCCTCAGAAGACAGAAGAAGGTATTAAATCCCAGGCAACTTAAGTTACAGATGATTGTGAGATGCCTTGTGTGTGTTAGAAGTTTAGCCAGAGTCCTCTGCAGAGGACCAAATGCTCTTCACCACTGAGACACCACTCCAACCCCCCCTTTCTTCAATCTTAGTAACCACCTAAGGAGTTCCTCTGTGCAAGGAGCAACCAATGGCTCTTATGTTTTTTTCACAGTTTCAGTCTCTATTATTGTTTTTGTTTTGTTTTTCCTTTTTTAAAAAGATTTTTAGGGTAGCACACAAAGTAATGAATTTTATTATTTTAATGAACATTTAAACATATTCATCTCCTTTGGTGGCATCTATTCGCCTCCACCGCCACCTTCCCTCAGGTCTCCTGCCCCCTCAGGCTAATTCCATTCCTTCACCTAAATATCTTAATAAATAATTTTAAAATATCAATATTCATAGGAAAGGGCAAAATTATTGACATAAATGTGTCTAGATGAATATGCAACCTCTTGAATAAGCGAGATATACGTAGCCAGCCCTGTGGCAGCATCATCGGAGCACCCTTTCAGCTACTCCCCTTTTGATTAAGAACAAGATGCTGTAGTGGTTCAATCTCCTCCCTGCTCCAAGAGACATCCAGCAGCTCTGAGAGTCAGCAGCCAAAACCTCTCAGTCCAGTCTTTCTCCAGTGTTTCAGGGATGAAGAGAGCCTTACCCCAGGTCCTGCAGCCTTCCTGGAAATGTCCATACGGGATAACTGATTGTTATATAAGCTACAGGACTGTGAAGGCCCAACCCCCAACCCAACATAACCCAAAAGGCAGAGCACAACTGCTCCACTGGACAGCTAGGACCCTAATTGTGACTTCACCTTCTTCTGTTTATATCCTTCATCCCTCCAGATGCTAACCTTAAATTACTCTAATAAACTCTAATAAACTTCCTGTACTCCAATTCTGCTTCTCAGGAACCACAGGAAATGATATCACCAGCTTACTACTAACATCACAGACTATGTCACATAGTTTTGAAATTCATGATAAAATGCAAAGTGTGATATTAAGGGTGTGGCTTCTTTGTTCATCATTCTATATGATGTTTATACTGTACACAACAATCACTGGTTCTTTTTATTGTAAGATTTAAGTCTTTCTCTAGGTAAGTAGACTACAGCGTATTTATATCTTTAGTGCTCATGACTTTTGAAGTTTTTTCAACATATAGTTATTGCCAGCAATGGCGCAGTAACCTTTGGTTCTGCTCAGGTATAAGAATTGATATTGGGAGTACGCACGAGTTATATCCTCTGCTTTGTAAGGTACAGTCATGTCTAGCCTAGTGGGTATCATAGATGTAAGGTACAGTCATGTCTAGCCTAGTGGGTATCATAGATGTAAGGTTCAGTCATGTCTAGCCTAGTGGGTATCATAGATGTAAAGTACAGTCATGTCTAGCCTAGTGGGTGTCATAGATGTAAGGTTCAGTCATGTCTAGCCTAGTGGGTATCACAGAGATATGTCCAAAGGATTGTGTCGATTTATACCCCAGTTAGTGTAGTGTGAAAGTTTTCTCTAGTCCTTAAGAAAGGAATCTCTGTGATGTAAAACAAAACAGGAGAGGAGCTTAAGTTCTAAGACAGAAAAATCCTTGCTATATCATCAAGGAAGTAAGAGAAGCTTGTTTAATGAACAGAGATGTAGTCAGAATTTGTTTTTGTCCCACCCAGCTGCTCTGCAGCCATTTAGTCCCAAATAATCACACAAAGGCTTATATTACTTGTAAAGTATTTGGCCTATGGCTCATGCTTCTTACTTGCTAACTCTTACTCCTAAACTAACCCAGGATTCTTATCCATGTGTAGCCACATGGCTTGGTACCTTTTTCTCAGCACAATATTATCATCTTCCTCTTGTGCTCCACTCTTTCTCTCCCAGAATTCTCCTTGTCTGGTTGCTTTGCCTCTTCTTCCTGTCTGCGTAGCCTATCAGTTTTTTATTAAATCAGTATTTACAGTGTACAAGAGCATAGTCCCACATTAGAGAGACTCAGAGAATGGGAAACAGTTTGTATCAGATATCAGCAGACTTTTCCAAAGCAGACAGACAGTGATGGGTTTTCCTAGCCACAAGTCTTTGTGGCCAGTAATTAGTTTGGCTATTGTAAGTCAAAAGCAGTCATGAGACTGAGGAAAACTGAAAGTGGATGTGTGCTAATAAACTTTAATTAGGGACAATGATATTTTAATTTTTATGTAATTTTCACATTGTTATAAGTATTACTCTTGGACTTTTTTCCCTCAGTTATTAGAAAACATGAGACCCACTCTTACCATCTAGGTTGAACAAGAGCAAACTGTGGTCTGAGTTTGGCTGATGGAGCACATAGGTCACTGGATTTTTTTTTTTCCATATTCTAGAAGCTTAAATAAAATAGAAATCTGAGTTTTATGTGGCGACACAGACCTTAAATCCCAGCACTCAGGAGACAGAGGCAGGTAGACTACTGGACTACATAGCGAGTTGTAGGCTAGCCAGGGCTATATAGGAAGACTTTGCCTCAAATTTTAAAAAATAAAAAATAAGAAGGAGAGATTCAAACTCTATTTGGAAAGCAAGATATTTGTACGTATAGGAAAATGTATAACGCTAATAAACGAAGGTGGAACCATGTTTTGTGTAGATGGATGAAGACAGTGCAGCAACCAGGTAAAAGCGTGTAAGGGTAAGTGAGGACTGATGACCTGCTGATGACAGATGTAGATTTTAGAGACAGTGAGGGCAGCAGTGGGCACAAGGAGGAAGAGCCCGAGGCCAGTTCCTAGTGCTCATCAGGTAGTTCACACACATGCCCAAATAAGTGTAATCAAATATTTATTATTAAGACAAAGATTCACTGGCTTGTTGGGGAGAAGGAAGTTCAATGCCTGGCACAGGGTTTTGAACACTGGACTGGGCTGACAGAACCTCCCGATCTAGTGCAGGGAGCTAAGGGATACAGCCACAATACTGCCTATCTGACTGTATCCAGTCTATACAATGGATACGGCTGCAATACTCTATCTGGAGTTGTTGCAGATTTGTTTAAGTCCATTTTCTGGTGCTATCACAGAGTACCTGAGAGTAGGAGTATATATATATATATGTATATATATATATGTATATATATATATTATCAGATTATTTTGGTTTATTTTGGGTTGCAGGTCTGAGATTATGCAAATTAGGCAGCCCTATCTGAGAAGGGCCTCATGCTTCCCCAACTCCAGATAGAGAGCTAAGGGGGAGCAGGGCCAAGTATTAAAGAGAGAAAACACAAGGGATAGCTCTTCTTAATAGCAGCTCACTCTCACAATAGCTAACAGTCCATTGATGAAGGGCATTAGGAAGCATCTCCACTCAACACTGCCACTTAGGGTCGGTGCCTCAGAAATGTGCATTGATGAAGGCAAGCCATATTCAAGCCACAAGAAAGAATCACAGAACCCACCCACGACAATAAGGGCCAGAGAAGTGTTGGGCTCTATTTTTGTGACTGTATTTATAGGAGCATAGAACATAGGAGGGACTCACAAAAGGCACAAAGGAGTCACCCAGCATAGTAAGGCACTCTGACCAAAACACCAGCCAGAAGCAGCATAATGAGAATATGCTATTGCAGCTGACTCTTTCAGTTTATAATATTGGGGAAGACATGCTATGCCAACTCCATCCACGGTGGCAGAAACATGTGTGGCAGGCATTCACATGATGGTTATCCAGGAAGCAAAGAATGACACCAGAGCCAGGACAAAGCTAGCTACCAATCTTCAAAGGTAGGTCCCAGGCTTGGCAGCAAGAGCCAGCAGATAGGGCACCTACTGCAGGGCAATACACGCGTGGACACGTGAGTTTGATCCTAAACAGAGAGAGAGAGAGAGAGAGAGAGAGAGAGAGAGAGAGAGAGAGAGAGAGAGATAGATTTAAAAATAAAGAAGAAAAGTAGACCCTAAATGACCTAACTCTTTCTGACTGTGAAGGCATTTCACAGAGTCCCCATTCTGTAAAGCTCCAGGGTCTCTCAAAGCAGCAGCAGATTCTGAGAATACATTCAAAACATGAGTTTGCAGGGGTCATTTAAGATTCAAACCGTGCACTCTCTGCATGGTGTGACAGGTCAAAGGGACGTTTGTGGAGAGCTTGAAGGAATCTGTTAGAATTCATGGGCAAAATCCACAAGATTGCATTTCAGTGGAATTTGACTGAATCTGCTGAAAGACAATGTCTTTGGGGCAGCTCCTGGTGCTTCTCCAGTGGCACTGATGAAGGGGACTTCTCAGAAACCCCTCTGACTTCATGGAAACTTCCTCCTCTTGAGGCTGCTATAATAACTGTGGATTGCTTTTTTCTAGATCGGGGGGGGGGCAGGGGGGGTGAGGGCTGCTCATCCTGGGGAGACAGGCCAGCTCAGCCACCTGCTTAGTGAGCTCTGTGGCATTCAGTTTGTCATCTTCTCATCCACAGCGGTGGGCGAGGTGTGTTTGATATCACCCTTTTCTTCTTCCTGTCTTTCTGAGTCTCTTAATTTGATACTTAGAGAATTACTTTGGTAGCTAAAATCAGTTGCACACTTTTGAGAAGAAAATCATCCCCAGCACCCTCAGAATCAGAGATCTCAGCTCTCTGTTGTTCTTCCTCTTCCAGAAATCTGTACATACATGTGTTGGGTGTAGAGCAGATAGTATGTATGGAAAGAAGAGATAGCTGTTAGGTCATCAGAAAGTGCCTAACTCAGGCAAGCATGCACGAATTGCCCCAGACATACTTCCAGATTTCCCTATGACTCGCTGTGACAGGAGAGAGTTCATCTTGGCATGATCAGCTTCCACGGATCTGTGATGGTCAGGAGCATCACCCACTCTGTTTGGGGAGGTAACAACACCATTCAGAGGCCACCTGAGCTCCATCAGGTAGAGAGCCATTTAAATTCCGCTGACTGCCTACTTGGGTAGAACTGAATGCATGACCATTGTGAGTATGGAAGCAGCATTGCAGCCCCTGTGCTCCTGATCTTTCTCTGGCTTTTCCAGCCTGTGTCCATGATGTCTAAATCTCACAGTCCACAAGACACAGCTCTCCACTTTATATGTGTTCTCTGTGACAGACCCTCTGGATGGTCTCATGGCTCCTTTACCTTCTTGTCATGTTGAGTATGGTTTCTTCCTGAGACAATGACTTGGGAGCTGCAGGATTGTATTTGAGGTACCCAGGATCCAGAAGGCACAGTGGCAGCAGGTTTAGTGCCAGTTCTTCACAGAACCAGTGGCTGTAATCTCATAGCCCCTCCTGCAGCCATAGGACACTATCCTGTTCCTGAGTTATGACTGCTTCTGAACTCTGATGCCTGAAATATGAAAAATCATGCCTCTCCCGCTTTAGATCTTTTTCAGAATAGAAAAATTGCCTAGGTGAGAAGGGATCCTGAGCTTCAGCCAAGTTTGTTTTTTTTAAGAATGCAATATTTAAAACTGGACTTGGTAGTATATGCCTTTAAGCCCAGCACTTGGGAGGCAGAGGCAGGTGCATCTCTATGAGTTTCAGGCCAGCCTAGTTTACAGAGTGAGTTCTAGGACAGCCAGAGCTACATAGTGAGATGCTGTCTCAAAAAGCAAAAGAAAGAGGAGGAGGAGGAAGAGGAGGGAGATAATGTTTAGCTGGGCCTGGCATCTCGAATCTATGTGATTCTAGAAAGCCAGAACAATGAACACTGAGCAGGAGAATTACCAGCTGAAGACTTGCTTGAGCAACTTCATGAGAACTCATCTCAAAAATTAAAAGCAGTTAGAGATACAATTTGGTGCTAGAACACTTGGCCTAGCATGTACAAGGTCCTAATGAGAATCAATCTCTGGCACATATAACATATATCATGTACATGCATACAGTATTCACTAAGAACAAGGAATAAAACGTGAATGATACTGAAGTGTAATCAGTAAGAAGCACAGCTTTAGGGAGTCCAGTTACTGCTCTCAATTGATGAGTTCTTTTGTTACAGTTAGGCTAGCAGGATGCAGGTCTGGATACTGTAATCTTCTGAATAGCTTATTCTGTGAAGCTCTTCAGACCTGCAACTGAGTCTTCCCCATGGACCCACCCCCCATCAACCTCATGCTCATAAACCATCGATGCTTAATCTGAAACACATCAGATTTGCTTGACTTTTCATTTGGATTTCAAGTGGCAGGTCACAAGTGTGAGGTCTGGACTCTAAAAGTAAGTACAGGTTCTGGTTATATTTCTTCACATTATGCTTTTGATTGTTTTGGTTTGATGGATTGCACAGCCCCTACCACATACACCAGGCTCCTAGGGACTAAACTAAATACACATACTTCCCCAGTCACCTCCCTGAAAATATTTCCTTAAAATCTCTTTAGAATTCCATGACAGACCCTTGCTGAAGTCTTGCCTCAGAGCCACAGAATTACCACATAGTAATTACTACTCCACAGAGACCATGGGGCATGTCTCTTAGAATAAGGAATGTGCTGAGGGCCCTTCTCATGGCTATTCTGGTGAGCAATCACAATGCATTAAAACACCAGGTGAGACGGCTGTTTGCTTTCCTGAAGCATTTCCTCCTCAGACTAAATGAGTAGATGGACAGACACTGAATCAGCAAATCACTTGAGCTTGTGTGACAATGACCTCTAGGTCACAGTATCTTAGTCCAGGAACCACTTCCTTGTTACATGACCACAGATAAAATCGCTTCCTGTCTCAGTTTTCATGGTTGTAAAATGTTAAGTGGAGAGGTCCATTTAGACTCCTAAATCACCACTCAGTATCTATTATTGTTAGACCAAAGTTGCTGTTGTTAAGAAATACCCAATAGCGTTAATAATGCTAGCTGCCATTTCTAGCATCTGTTTCTTTTGAGATAATGGGCATGGAAGGGAACTTGTTCTGGGAGCTGGAAGAGGGGGAGAAAGTTGGCAGCCATTGTACATTTATTTGAAAATCTAAGAAAGAAACGTAGGGGCTCTTGTCCACTTATTTGAGTCTAAAAAGACAAGTTGAGAACTGTGGAACAAGCTGTTGGCTGTTCCATCTCTTAGGCTAATCTTGAGTTCGGGGAAATCAGAGATGTTGGAACTTTTATAGAGTTTATGAGACTCTGGACAAAACCACGATGCTTTGAGCTTGGAGAAATTCAGTGAGATGGAAATTCAGCTTCCTCGAGGCTTACTACATAAAACCTGCTGTCCACATCCTGAATATCCCAAAAATCCATGGAAACACTGAAGATAAAGAGGAAACTCTGGAGTGAACTCGGCATTTTCCCATGTTGGTAACACCGAAGAGGACACTAGCTGAACCTGGCATTCTCACACAGTGGTGTTAGTTAAAAGGACGGGAAGTTGAATGTGGAGCTGTAGCAGGGTGGACATCTCAGGCTACACTGTGGGAGAGACCGGGGCTCGCATCTGTTCTCAAGAAATATCAGAAAATACCTAAAGAAAGACACCTAGAGATAGATGAGAAGAGCAAAAACTGGAAACCTCGATAAAGTGAGAGCAACATTGGTATTGCTGACATCATTGTGACTTCAAGGGTAACTATAGAAAATTATAAATAAAAGCTGCTTTAAAGGGGTGACGGTGTCTTCATCAGTAAGAAGCTTGTCACGCAAGCAGGAGAATCTAAGTTCTGTCCTTTAAAGGCCACACAGAAAAAACCTGATGTGGTACGTACACATAATACCACATACACATGAACTTGCACATATGCACACTTTCTCCCAAAATCTTTTAAATATTAAAATAAAAACAAAGAAAGCAGAAATTAGTTAACCACAACTGCATAGATCTATTTTACATTCTATTCTCTCTCTCTCTCTCTCTCTCTCTCTCTCTCTCTCTGTGTGTGTGTGTGTGTGTGTGTGTGTGTGTGTTTAAATTAATACCAATATGTTGCTGGAAGGTTTACCGCAGCCAACTTTTAAAAATCATATAAAATATAACCTCAAAAAATGTTGAGGACAGCTCATACTGGTGCACACCTTTCATCCCAGCACTTGGGAGGAAGAAACGAGCATATCTCCTATTTCTGTGAGTTCAAAACCGGCTTGCTATACATAACAAGTTCCAGGCCAGCAATAGCAAAATAAAAAAAATTAATTTTTTTCAGAAGTATTTTTTTTATTTTGTTTTATTTTGAGAAAGGGTCTCATTGTGCAGCCCAGCTGGGCCTCACCCTCACTGGCATGGGGTTACAGACAGACAGACAGATGCTATCCACTTGCTGTTAAGTCTTTTCTTGCATAACTGTTCAGATAGTCTAGATCTGTTACATATCTATATGAATTTTGAACCATCTAGACAATTACTATTATTTTTAATGTGTCAATTGGAAACAGAACTGAATCTGACTAAAGCACCAAGAAATCTAATGAAGGAAACGGTTTTTCAACAACGGTTGCTGAAAGGGCTGAGTATTTATGAGGAAAGAGAGATCAACCTTTACCAGGTATAAAAATGAACTTAAGCTGCAGCACATAAGAAGAAAAGAGACCAGAGAGTCATTGGGACCTACAGTTATATGAAAAGCAGGGACTGTACAAAATATAAACTCATAAATTATAGCTCATTAAAACTAAGATTTTGTTCTAACTAAGACTTCAGAAAATACAAGCTATAGATCAGCACAAATATTTACAAAACATTTTTATAAGAGGAGGGAGACTGTTAGAATTGAATAGCAAGATAATCAATATAATAAAAATAAATGAGCAATAAACCAAATAATAAAGGGCTGTGATATAGCCAGTTGGTAGAGCGCTTGCCTAGCATGCACAGAATCCTGAGTTCACTCAAAGCGTGGAATAAACTGGACAGAATGACTTGTGCCTATAGTTCTAGCATTCAAGAGGCAGAGGCAGCAGAGTCAGAAGGTCAAGGCCATCCTGGGACTCACGGCATGAGTTTGAGGCTTGTCTGTGATAGGCAAAACCTTGTTCCAAAAGTAAAAGAAAATAACAAATAAAAATAGTTGGATACTTTATTAAGGAAAAACATATCTAGGCATGCAAAGATGGACAATGTTGATAGTTACCATGTAATGTGAATTAAAACTGGTAAGCTATCGCAAACTAGTTATTAGACTGGCTGAAATGAAAGCTTGATAATATCAAGTGTTAAAGATGTCAGGCATCCATAATTGTCCTATGTTGCTGCTGGGAATACCAAATAGCAGTATGCTTTAGAAAACAGCCTGTAGTTTCTCCAAGACACACAAAATTAGCTATACACAAACATATTACCCAGAAGTGCTATTCCTGGGAACTTACCAAAATGGAATTGAGACTCTATTGGCACTGGCATGTAGCAATCATTTTCTACTAATTAATTTAGTGTCCACAAGAAGAATACCTTCTTGGGGTCATAAGGGTTGAGACAGGGTTTCTCTGTGCAATAGTCCTGGCTGTTCTGGAACTAAATTTGTAGACCAGGTAAACCCTCAGAGATTCAAGAAGGATATATTTCTTGTATTTATTTTACTATTTTTGAAAGCCTAATAGTTTCTTCAAATAACCTGTTAGGATTTTGAACTTGTCTCTGAACTTTTAATCCTTCCTCTTTTTACAGCTTTCTCAAATCTTAGGAAACATCAAGAGGAGCTCTTCCAGCAGTGGTCAGGATTGTGAAGAGGATTATGCTGCTTGGTAGCCTGGGAAAGAGATCTCATACTCAGACTGATGGATATCATTACTCTGTGTCCTGCTGGGGGTTGGGGGGGAATGAGAAGGTTCTGGGTTTTAAGACTGTGCATGTGTGGTTGTCCCCACCAGAATGCCCCAGAACCTTCATGAGGCAGCCTGTAGTCTCACTAGCTTTGATGGTTTCCGTTCAGTTTTCTATCATATAACTGCTGCCTTCTGATGTCTAAATATTTAGCCACATGAATGAAGTTGCCTTCCAGGTTTCTTCATGAAAGCTGAATTCTCTGTAGCTATGGATCTTGACCCTTGACATTTAGCCCAGGAGGATGATGGTCAAATCAGCAATCATTACTTTCTAGTTTAAGAGAGGTCAGTCAGCACAATACGCTGACAGTCAAGATAACAAAAGAAGTAAGGGCTGTCTCGGTTCCTCTTCACAAGTGAGTGAACTTGAGTCTTGTGTATTGGAATGTGAGGATGGGACTGCTTCAGGAACACCAGCCATCTCATTCCAAAGCAACTCTGATATTCTTGCTCTACCCCATGTTTGGTCATTAACTAGAAACACAGAGGCCAGGTTTGAATCTGCCTGTTATCAGTGGCCCTGCTTGCAGCTAAATAAATTTCTTCCCATTGTTTCTGTTTCCTTGAAGAAAAACACCAGGCCTTCCAAGTGGCCCAAAGGAGTTACAGCTTCTCAGTTTCAAAGCGATTTACCCCAACCAATGCCCTCTCCCAAAGGAATGCCTTTGAAACTGGTAGACAAAAGGCCAAGGAAAGAACATGAGGGTTGACTAGGCACCACTTCCTCCAGTGGTCACTCCCTCCAGACTTGCAGCCCACCCTCAAAGCCCAGGCATGGTGTTTCCAGGGGCCTTAAGAAATCCCTTAAAGGAGACAGGAGGGAGGGAGTTAGTCTAATTTCTATTGTATCCAGTATAATAAACTAATTTTGTCTCCAGTCATTCTTTTCTTTCAAGCTGCAAACTGTTAATAGTGACAATGAATGTGGACCAGCCAGTGGCATCTTCCACTTTATTCTTGTACTTCTGGAATAGTGTGTTTGAGGATGAACCTACTCACCTGTCAGAGAAGTCTCTAGGATTCCTCATGGATGGAAACCCTCCAGAATCTTCCCCGAATTAGCAAAGTTCAAAGTAGGAATCCCTTTGTCTCCCGAATTCTCCTCAACTCTAACTTAAGTAAAGCCGTCTCTCATTCAAATTTACCCCACAGGGTCAGGGGCTGTCATCAATAGAGTTGAGAGATCTCAGTACATTTCATTGCATTTTCAAAAATTAAGAGGCAACATTCCCTCAGAGCAATAGCTAAGACTTAATAGACAAGAGCACATCAGGAAAATAAATTACTAACACAAGCCTGTTCCAACAAAACTTCTTCCATTGTCTATGTGGTTATCACATCACACTGTGGTACTTACACCGGGGATTCTGAACATGTTTGGGGACATTTTCCAAATGTTTTGAAGTCCAAGGCTGACAGTCCAGTCACTGTCAGCAGATAAGCTGGAGCTCTCTTGAAGGACAATTGGAGCACTACAGTAGCTTTTCTTATCTTCTTACCCTCCAGGATCTTGTGTCTCAGACTCTCCATGGCGTTTTGGTACATTCTGGTTCTTAGATTTGCACAGTTCTCACAGGACACTGTTTACAGAGAAGTACTGCCATAACCATCAGCCCAGTGGCTTCCAGAAGAGGTTCCATGGCTCCATCCCTTTGATTCTTTAGTACCACACAAGAAGCAAAGAGCCTGAGAAACCTGGAATATTCTAGTAAGTTTGCTTTTCCAGTTAGTAGATATTTATCTCACATAATGTCTAACCAGTGAACAGAACTGCATTGACTACATCCAAACCCTTCAAGGTCAGAGCTCAGCAAAGCACATTCTAGTTTTTATAGGCATCCTGGGTAGGCACTATTTCTATTCAGTGATTCAAAGTCCATTCATCTCATGCATTTGGTTAGTTCTTCATTCTCCTTGTTTTGGCATAGTGGGTAGAAGGACCAATGCTGGATTATCTTAAAAATACACACACACACACACACACACACACACACACACACAGAGAGAGACAGAGACTGAGAGAAGGGGAGATACAGCCTGTCATTCGTGCTTGCACAGCAAGTCTCTAATAAAAAAAAGATGTGCTTACTAAACAATTCATGGCAGGAATTATTCAATTTACAAAGCATTCATCATTAGAATTTCTTTGTATTCATCTAAAGATGAAGATGATTTATATAATTCTAGCTACATCCACAGTTTTATGAACATACTTGTGGTGCATGCAGAATCCCCTGTTGTCACCCTTCAATATAAACACACACACACTTGAACAGACACACTATCACACATATACTCCTATATGCTGGTACTCTAACATGTACAGCAACTTCCCTTCCTGAGTAGCAGGCTCATAAACATAAAACAAAAAGAACTTCCTGCCTGTCCTACACTCTGCTTTCCTTCCAAGTCACACATACCAGATGGCCTTCCTCCAGACTACTCCATTCTCGATTTATGGACAATAAACTAAAGCTCCTCAGATAGTAGATGTGTTATCCCAAGTGTGAAAATGTATTAGTGGTGGAGTTGGCACCAGAACCAGCTCTGGTCTTCCCATCTCACCCTCCGGTCTTCCCACTCCATCCTGTCCTCAACACACTCCCTTAGGACAAGTGTTTTTCATCTCCAGAGACCTACAGAGAAGGCAACTTAATAGTTTGTCTGAAAAAAATAAACCTTTCTGGATTTATTATTGTGCCATCTTTTGACTTAATCTAATCAGAATCCCCCCACCATACAGAAAGAAATTCACATCCACCAAAGATGATTAAAGTGATCCCCATATACATATAGGTGCCATTGCATAAAATGGTTTATTAAAATGTGTTTTAATTAAATTATTTTTGCTAGACTAATTTTTTCAGCTTTATCTCAAAGTCCCATTCTTTGATCTTCAATTATGTTAGTGGACTCCTTGAGACCTAGATGACATTCTGAGCATCCTTCTTAAAAGGGAGGCACAGCTGACATGTGGGAGGGCTGCACACAGATCCTGTGCAGTGTTAATGTTTGCTGAAAGTATCCCAGACTTTCAAACAAGTCTGGTTGCTCTTCTGTGATTAACAGTGAGTTCCCACAAGATTAGATCACCTCTTCTATGCCTGAGACCCAGAGCAGTCATCTATTTGGATCCAAGAGTAGAAGCACATTATATCTACTATTACAAGAGATTTTATTTTTAAGTTACTTAATATATGGCTTCTTAGAGGCCTGATCTACCTTTTTCTTTGAGGTAGAAATATTTGTCCCAATCTTGTTCTGCTGTCCCGAATAAATCAAAATGCTGAGCCTCTTGTGATAAAAATAGTTTCTTTGAAGTATGACCTTAAATGACTAATTTCCTACCAGTAATAATGACTCTTCATCCAGTCATTTGAAGAAAGTAGGATTTCTTTTTTTTTCTGTCCTTTGTTTTTTTTAACATGTGGGCTATATAATGACAGAAGTTTGTATTCCAGATGTTTTGGCGAGAGAAAGCAGTAAGCAACCATATACATCTCAGACCTTCATACCACCCAAGTGGCTGTTACATCACTGGCTAGTGTGAGCCTATCCAGACAACCCCTGCCCTCCCCTTGTATTAATGTTGAAATGCTTCAGTCAGCCACACAATATAACAGGCATTCTTCTGTACAGTTAGTGTTCTACAGACACTCAGAGACAGGAGGGAAGAAGGAAAAACCACACAGAAGTTCAAACTCACATGGTTTTAATAAGAAGAAAAGAAAGAGATGCTTTAATTAAATAATGAGACTGGGGTCCCTGGTGGTTAATAAGGTAATTTGCCACATGGTTAAAGAAATGTGCAGAAGAATTTCTGGGGTAACACTGTCATCTGAGTAGAAGCCTTTGGAAACGGAGTCAGTGCAATCTGTAACTCTTTAAACAAAAGGGGGAACAGCAGAGGGACTGTGGGAATTCCTTCTTTCTAATCTCAATACTTTAAATAGGACAGGGGCTGTGGAGCCAGGATGGAAGACCAGAAATCAGTAGCCTGGTAGATGGTTTTCACAGTGAGCCTCTGTCCTCTGGGCTGAGGTACAGAGAAAGTGTGAGGCTCAGTGAGCAGTAAGAGGCTGTTCCCACCACCCTTTGGGGTGGATGAGAGATGCCAAGGTCTGATAAGTAAAGGCATACTCAACTCCTCCACACTTGGATTTCCCAACTACCTTCTTGCTCTGTCTCTCTCCCCTGAGCCCCACACCAATGTGTCCCTACAGCCTCCTGACATCTTTTCCCTTCGAGAGGAATTGTCACTCTTAACTTTGCCATATATTCTGGTGACAGGACCACCAGAAGTTTTGGCTGCTGGGTAACAGAAATGATTGTACAGCTGATGGGATTGACATGATGGGACTTTTTGTTACAAAGTGCTCTGCCAGGCAATCATAGACTAAGATGCTGGAATGGCCTGACTGGATGTCATCCTCTCAAGTGCTCTGTAAGGGTTTTTGACCTTTCTAATGAATGGAAATAATGATGTCTTATTGCTTCACTTAGCTTCAGGTGTGGTGTTTAAATTGTTTTGTAAACAGGAAGATTCTAGATATATGTCTGTTTATGGTCTTTATCCTCTCCCCTCAAGAGCCTCTAGATGTCTTCAAGGAATATCTTTTCATGATGCAAAGAGGTCCCTGTCAACTCTGTAATCTATAATTCATCATTCAGCCAGTGAATTGATATTAAGTCTTTTGCAGAGAATAAGAAACAAAATTCTTGCTCTTGTAGAGCTTAAAGTGGAAGAAGCTGATGAATGAATTATGAAACAGGATAATAAGAAAATATAATAAATGTTCTGAAGATATCAAGTAGGCCAATGAGGCCACTCTGAGGTCCAATAAAGAGTAAAACCCAACTGCACTCAGAGCAGCAGGAGACCCACCTGCTGGGGGACGCTCTAGAGCATAAAGTAACTTGGGTGAGTAAGGAGCAAAAGTGGCCCTATGTAGCTACACACCATGGAAGGCACACATCATGAATTATGAAAAATGAGGTCAGAGAAATAGCCAGAAGGTAGGTCAGACATGTTGGATTTTCAGGTGTGATCCTAGGTAGGCATGCAACAGAATGTGATGTGTTGTTAGGCAATTGCGTGGGCTGCTTCATGGAGAATGAGTTTTAAGGCTGCAGAGTAGAAGCAAGAAGAAGGCTAGAACTGAATTACCACATGGCAATGAAAGCAATGCATGCAGGGAAGGTGGCCGTGAATCCAGAAAGGAGTAGACAACTGAGCACCAGTTTGCAGGTGAAGTTGGTAGCACTTGTGCAAAGTCCAGGATTACTTCACAAGCACATTACCTGCACAAGCTGTGGGCACGCATCAAACAGAAGGAAAAGGAGAGCTGCAAACGGTGGGCAACTTGTTGACTTGGTCCTTCGTAGGAAATCTGTCTTTGTAGACCTCTTAATTAGGCTTATTGTCTTTTGATGCATAGAGAGAGGTTACACTTCTGCATAAACCCTGTTCTATCCACACATGGCTAGGTAAGTGAAAAATCAATTTATTGATCTCCTTGAAAGGCAAGATATGTTTCAGACACAAGACCATCTTCTTTCAGGCTGAACTACAGATGCCTCAGTTCAAACAGTGTAGTTTCCATCTAGTCAGAACTTAACTGAGACATCTTAAAAACCACTTGGGGTTTACCTGGATGCCCTAAAGCCAACCGGCTACACAGGACATGTAAAGGCGAAGTTCTCATGTCGGCACAGTTCCTCTCCCCTCCCCCCTCCATCCATCAGTCCTTTATTCCCCTCCTTTCCTCCATTCTCCCTTTCTTCTTTTATTATGAAATAATTTTAGATTTACAGGAATGTATAGAGTGTTCCCATGCAGCCTTCACCATCCAAAGTAATATATCTTGCTTAGCTATGGGATAGCTTAAAAATCCAGAAATTAACACTGGTGCGGTGTATGTACTTGGCTCTGCCCCATTTTATTGTGTGCTCAGATTCCAGCAGCCATCAAAACAAAAGTATGGGCCACACTGAGACCTATTGGCATCCACAGTCCATCACTTGAAGTGAAGCACAGGAACTTATCTCCATTTAAGGACCTATGCTCTCTGAGCATGGAACTTAACTTTAGCAGTGCTATGCTTTCTGCAATGGCTGTCAAACATAATTTAGAAACCCAAAGTAGAAAAAAAGCTGGCTGTGTATATTCCTATTTTTCACATTCTCCATCACTTTTTTCTTCCTTCCCAGACATTCTAAGATTCTTTGTCATTTCTTTTCTCTTTCAAGAAATCCCCTCCCCCAATTTGCCATTCTTCTATTGGAGGAGGGGTGCTGCAAAGGCGCTTGGCTTACCTCCATCTGAGAAGTCTGACCGCCCCTCCCCAAGGATAATTTCACAGTGTACAGAATTTAGAACTGATGTGCATTGTCTTTCAGTTCCTAAAGCATTCCAGCCTCTTGGCTCTGGCCTCCTGGTTTCTGATAAAGAGGTCACTGCTGTTTAAGTACATTTTGCACTATAGGAGATGCGACTTCTTTCTCTCTCTGCTTTCAAAATGGTTGTTTTGTTTTTTCTTTAGTTTCCTGAAGTTTCTTGCACTGTGTCTGGGTGTGGCTTCTTTGGGTGAGCCTCACTGCTTCTTGAGAATGCAGGCTTCACAGTTCCCCCCAAACTGGGACACTGTCAGCACCATTGTACTTTCCTGAGGCATAAAGGTCTAGTGGTCAGAGTGACTCTCTGGGGTTTTTGTTTGTTTGTTTGTTTTGTTTATTTGTTTCTTTGTTTTTAAATCTCTTTTGCTCAGATTGGGTGATGTCTAGTTTTCTGTCTTCAAATTCAGAGTTTCTTTCCTCTGACCACTATATTCTTCTATTAGCCTTGTCTACTGTTTCTTTATTTGGTTGTTGTATTTTTCATGTCTAAAATTCATACTTGATCCTCTTTTTTACAATTCCAATTTTTTTCTGGCACTTTTTTTTTCTTTAAGCATGTTCATAGTCATATTCTGCCCCGGTCAGCAGGGTCTTCAACGTGGGCCTGAAACTGGGGGTGAGACAAATGGGGGACAGGAACACAGAAGAACTGAAGGGCAAGACAAAAGACTTCTGATCAAGCCCCCAAACTTTATTTTTTCAGCCAGCATTTAAACAGAATCTCAGAATGCATGGAGCTGGGAGGAAGGGGAGGATTATTCTAAAAGGTGGCAAGTCTGAGGGGGGAGGTAACAGACAGGGGAGAATTGATATGGAAACTATCTGTTCTCAGTTGAATGCCTGGAGAATGTCACCTTCTGGTCTCAGAGGATCAAAGGAAGCCACCTGGATTCATGGCCTAGTTTAAAACAACAAGGAGTGTACTCTTCTTGCTGGCTACCTAGGGTGTAACTGCTGGTAAATGGCTAACTTACAAACTTAAAAAATGGCTAAGCTAGACTTTGGCTCCCAATAGTATTCTGTCAAAGAATCTTATGATGGTTGCTTTGAACTCGTCAGATAATATGGACTTGTGTGGCACCATAGGATCTAAGTATGCACTTGTGTACATAGGATCCAAGTCTGTGATTTTTTTTTCTCATCATGGTTAGAAGATGGACAGTGTCTACCAAAGGTCTGTGTGTTATTGTCTTAATCCTCAAAGTGGTATCATCAGAAAGTGCTGTGGACTTTTTGGCCCTGGTGCCTTATGAGCATTTCTAAGGTAATTAGAACATGGCTTAAAAAGAATAGTGGGAACTTGGCTTGTCTTCTTTCTCTTTTGCTTTCTAGCCAAATATAACCAGTTTAACTCTGCAAATGTTCTGCATTAATGTTGCCAAAATGTCTACCAGAGGCTCAGAGTGCCATATCTTGGGATCTCCAAAACCATGAGACAAAATAACCTTTGCTGTTTATCTGTCCTTACCTCAAGTATGTCATTATTGTATTAGGAAGCTAATGCCTACTCCTCTATTTTTCCTTGTACAACATTTTTATTTTCATACTATCATCAATTATATCTTACTAAACCTTGTCCTAAGGACAAGCATGCTTGAAAATTGCCTCTGAAATGGAGAGTGGGAGGCACACACCCTTAAACCCATCACTCAAATTTGGGAGGCCAATCTCTGAATTCTAGACCAGTCTAGTCTATAGAGCGCGTCTCAGGATGGCTAGAGTTACAGACCCAGACAGTCTTGTCGGAGGCAGGCCCTGCTAGTGACTAAAATGCCCCAATGCCCCTCTAGTGTGAGGACCATGTATGAACCTTTGCTTTTGTGAAGGAGAATTTTTCAAGGAGTTCTAGGTGAGTTTTGAAGCCACTGTGGAGGACATGACTCATCTCTTTTGAATAGAAGACTCAGCCTGTAGCAAAACAGTACTGGCTCCCATCCCCCAGGAACAAAGAGCTTGCTTCTTCTAAACTGCAGAAATGAATAATGCAGTTATATTTGCATATTCTATTACATTAGATTCTCCAAAATTTACATATAAAGTACCTATGTCAGTATCTGGAAAATAATGAGAATCATTAAAATACTACTAATGCTGTGCTCTATGTGATATTTCCCTGTGTACCTGACTTCGTTACCAGGATACAGGAACCTACCTTTTTCTCTCACCCAATTGCAAACTGGCAAAACTGACATCAGAGACATCCGAAAGGGAAAAGCAAGTGGTAACAGGGCAGCATGGGGTGTGAAGAGCAAGGACGTGAGGGAGGCAGGAAGGGGTGCCTTGCCTTCCTCACCCTCTGCCAACAGCCTCTCCTTCCCACCACCTGGTAGGCTCCTCCTCCCCAGCTGCCTGTCTGAGTCACTGCACAGCTGAGGTCCACAGAACAGCCACAGAGACACAGAAGGAGGAAGAGCCGGCTGGCAGGTCCCCTGGAGAGCTGGCCCAGCGGGTATTTGTTGGTCACCAGGTTGACCACCATCTGTCAAAGCTGATGACACAGACAAGGACAAATAGCCTAGTTTGTATTTAGTCAGGTCAAGGTCCTAAGAAGAAAGTCAGAGAGCTAAACTGTAGGTGAGCCTCAGCAAAACGCCTAACATTGCACATCTATAAAGTGGAAGGTCTAACACTGGTTCTTTTTTCTCAGCAAAGTGTAAAACAGAGTAAGTCCCAGCACTGTGGAGATGAGGCGGGACCACTCTAACACAGGAGTTCAGCAGTGGCTGGAGAAGATAGCAAGAATCCTTCTAAAAAAATAAAAAGGTCTTTAAAAAGAGTGTGTTTGAGATGTCGTGTGTTGGTGGTGATGTATTCCCAATCACTTTCTACCTTGGACTTTGAGACAGGGTCTCTCAGTGGCCTAGAGTTCACCAAGGTGGCTAAGCTACCTGACCGGCCACAGAGCCCCAGGAACTGCCTCCCAGGTACTGCCATTACAGGTCCACAGCATCACACTCACTTTTGTTTGTTTGTTTAGTTGCTTGGTTCTTTTTGGTTTTTGGTTTCAGTTTTGTTTGTTTTGTTTTGTTTTTTGAGACAGGATTTCTCTGTGTAACAACCTTAGCTGTCCTGAAACTCCCTTTGTAGGCCAGGCTGACCCTCAAACTCACAGAGATGTACTTGTCTTTGCTTCCCTAACACTGGGATTAAAGGCATTACCTAGCACTACCTGGTTTACACTCAACTTTTTAAATATAAATTTGATAAATCACCTTGCCTCCATCTTGGACCTCAAAGCTGGCTTATAGCAAAGTCAAACTAGATTCGTTCCTGTTTATGATTAAACCTTGCTTTTTAAGGATTGAACTATGTCCCATCTATAACCTTAACTACAAATAGTTCTACACAGCCTGTTCCAGAAATCAGTAACCATGTCTTTGTATCAGGTTGTTATGACAACCTTGTTATACTTATACTCCGCTTCTGTAATCCTGCTTACTTGCCTGTCAAAATCCCCCTTGGAGGTCCCTTATTCTTGAGCTATAAAAACCCTATTGTTTTCTACATCCAGGGTCACTCGCTGAAATCGTCATTGGGGAGACTTCCACAAGACAGGCTATGTTATGCTGTGCACAATTAAAAAAAAAAGGAAGAAGAAAGGAAAGAAAGAAAGAAAAAAGGAAAGGAAGAAAGAAAAGCTTGCTCCAATCTGGCCATTTGGGTTGGGGTCTTTTCCACTTGCCTGGTGGGCATAATTGGTTCTGAGGACCAGGCTCACCTCTTTAAGATAAGTACTCTATCAACTGAGCCTCTCCCTAGCCCTTGGATTAATAATAATAAGAGTTTATTAAAGCAAAATCATTAGGATCTTTGATCTCACAGGTTCTTGCTTCATCACCAGGCACTGTGTCTGCTGCTCACTAAGGAGTTCATCTCCAAGGCACCTTCTCAGCCAGTATCCACCAGGTCTCCAAACACATCCCACTCCTATCAAAAAAGGGAAAAAAAGCAAAAGTCACGTGTGCTTTTGTATTAACTCTCTAATTGCCCTGAGCTACAGCCTTCCCAAGTGCTCCTGAACTCAGCAACTCTGCAATTATTCCCTGTGCTTGGAGGACCAAGGTAGCTTTCTCTATGACTGTGTCAGTGTGGGTGGGAAGAAGATATTTTTTCCTATGTATTGAGCTCATTATTGATTTTTTTGTTTGCCAATTATATCACATATTCTTTCACAAACTCATTCAGCATTTCAGAAACACATCCTCGTTTGTTTGGGGATTTATAATTACTCTCATCTGTTGCTCATACAGAAAGGTCAAGAATGAGCCTGAAGAATGCCACTTTTGTGCCAGGTGTTAAGGATGCCCTAGAAAAGCATGCTGGCCAAGCTCTGCAGACATTGATAGGAGGTACTCCTCCTGCCGGATACCCAAGAGGTGCGTTCTGGAGGGAAGAGAACTTTGGTTCACACAGTCCTTTCGTTTATGGGAAGGAAGGTCACTGGTTGTCCCACTCACCTTGGGATTCAGGCTGAATTTGGCATTGTCTCTTGAACCCCTGCCTCCTACGTGTGCCGCAGAATTCTGGAAAGAAATTCTTGAAGACCTATCATGCCAAGCTTCAAACTACAGTTTTATAGTACTTCCTATTTACCAGGTTTCCTTACCATTGTTTTACTTTGGGGTAGAGACATCCTTTTCCCACAGGAGAAAAGCTTTGATTAAGGTTGATAGAAGGTTTGGGTTAGGAGACAACTGAGCACAAGTCTTCATCATGTGTGGCTAGCGGTACAGAGGACATCTGGACACAGGTCTGCACAACTTCTGTTTACTACTGCTCCTTAAAGTGCAAAAATGTGTGAAGGTAAAAATCTGAATTCCTGCAGAAAGGAGATAAGGTACTTCCTTCCAATCTTTCTTACAGCAATTTAAAAAAAAGTCGGGTGTAATGGCTCACACTGTACTTGGGAGGCAGAGGCAGACAGATCTCTATAAATTTGCCTGGTCTAAGATAGCCAGAGCTACATAGCAAGACCCTATTTCCAAAAAAAAAAAAAAAAAAAAAAAAAAAAAGGTGCTGGCTGGCTGTATAACATCTAATCATGATTATAACTGCCTTATAATGAAGAGCATATCAACAGCACACAAAACTGAAGCCACTAAATCCTTCCCAACCATGTTTGTCATGTTTGACAAAGCTCTACTGGTAGCATGAATCCCTAGTGTGTGGATCAAAGATGCCCATCTTTCTCAAAACCTCAGTGTTTGTTTTGAGACCTCCCAGAACTTCTGTTTGTCTTCATTTTCATTCACCCTTATCCCTTTGCATTTTCTTCATCTAAAAACTCATTTGAGGATTCAGTTCCAGATAATATTCTAAGTTCCCCACATACCCAAGGCTGAGGTTTACCCCCTTTCACACTGTTTCAACCTGGGCCAGCATTCCAGGGAGACGTGAGGCATACAGCTCTTCTCACTCTCTGGGATGTACTTGGCCGTACTTATCTCCAAATTTGGCCCTTGCCAAATTTTAGTGTGCCAGCAAGTTAGCTAGAACCATGTTAAGATGTTAAGATCTATTTACCAAAGTCTTAGGTAAATATACATGCCTCCACACTAGGCCAATCTCCTGGTCCCTGCACTCCACCTAGAGTAGAAGGAATCTAGAAATCTTCGGTGAAACTAAACCCATGCTGAGGCTCCTGAGTTCTACCCAGGGACCAGATGGGACCAGATAGGTACCTCTCTCTCCTCTATCCAGTCTTTCTCATGTGTTATTTCTGTTTTCCTCATTCAAGTAAACTCATTCAGATAGAAGCTGAAGGCCACCCCAGCCTTTTAGCTCCCCTATCGGGCCCTGAAGTTTCTACATAGTTCCTACATCACCCCTACAGATACTCTGTTCTTGCAGTCCCCTTTCCTCTGACCATACTGATCAATTCTTCCCTGGCTGGGCAGTAGAGACATCTCTTTGTCCAGCTCCTGTCTATCACTAGAATAACTTACCTTTACAGGTGTCACCACTCCAGAAGTCGGCACTCTAATATAAGGCTCTTGTCCCTCTATCAGAATTCTGTGACCAGTTCTTATGATAAGTATTCTCACAGCTAGAAAACAATCCTTGCAAGCAGCATCATTGACACAAATCTTGTCTGTGTCTGATTCTCTTTCTGTGAGACAGATTCCTGGAATTCCAATTAGCTAGATGAAAAGCTCTCAAAGCATTGACTCATCCCCCACTCTTTTGTCATGGAACCATACTGTTTAACTCCAGGCCCTTGTGGCATATTGTGATAGACTCGGGAATGGAAAGATGTTTCCTGATCCCCCATAGTTCCCAAGGCAGCTCTTTCAAGACCACTGAAATCACTCCATTCTGCTCTGCTTTTGATCACAGATGAGAAAGCATGGGAGCTTCCATTGCCTGCCTTAGGAAATGGACCATTATCAGGAGGTGCAAAATCTCTAACTCCAGAACTTCCCACAACTTAGGAGCCTCACTGAACCAGACCCAGTGATAGAAAGTTTGGGTTCTAGTGTGTGAAGCATGTGTGGATACAGAAAGGTCAAAGGCTGTGAAAAGGGAAAGACTCTGAAGCAGGTGTCTTAATGCTCAACACTCAGCTCCCTCTGTCCTCTTATGGAATGAGGTGCCAAAGGTATCATCCTATGGTAGAGCAAATACAAGAGTGGTTGACAGGGCCCAACACCCACTTAACATGCCATATAATTCCGCTTTTTAAAGCCAGGTGATGGTTAAAGAATCTACAGGTTTCTAACTCACAAACCCTGACTTGACTAGCTACTACAAATCCAGTTGACTGCGGGTTACCCATGCCAACTAGCCAGTTTGAGATTTTCAAGAGTCTTGGAGAACTGTCCCATGCAGAACTACTACCTCTCATGTTACTTGCTATGAAGCCTGGGGTGTGGGTAAACCAGCCCTGTCCAGTCATAATAAACACTGTGCTTCATCAAAATCAAATTGTACAAATGAGCATGCATAAGAAAATGATTAATAAAATTCATGAAATCAAAGCACTAATGGGGGCTTCCCATTTTACAGTCTGTTCATTAAAGGAGACACAATGAGACCTATAAGGGAGCCACTCCACACTAGTGTGTGATGTTCTTAGCAGGCCTGTTACTGACCTGCACGTGTGTGATACCAGTTCCCTCCAGGCAAGCCATATTCACACACAAGCACTTGCCCCATCTCTGCTCCCTGCAGATCCAGATGCTAACAGTGTACCAGGGCTATTCTCGATGGGTACCCTGCATCCGTAGCTAATCCTCAGACTAACATCCCACTCTGTGAGATGGCATCCTTTCATTGAGGTCACCAGGTTAAAGCCATCTGAATTCAACTGCTACCTTCCAGACCCCTAACTGGTAGGTACTTTCAGCCCCACCTCTCACTTGTAAAACAGAGATGACTCATTTAAATACTTCATAGTAACACACCATGGGGTGCTTGTGATGATGAAGGTAGGTCGGGCAAGCATTCCTTATACTGCCTAGATGTGCAAAGTAAACTGTGTTATTTGTTGTTGCTACTTACAATAATGAACAGCAACAAAGGGGTTAAAAATCCAGGTCGGTTTGTTTATAAAAATGTATGTATTTCCCACCAGCCTGAACTTTCTTCTTTAGGGAAAATAAAAAAGATCAGACATTGCCTAGCCCATCTTGAAAATATCATATTTAGACTGTCACATGAATTAAATCATTCCTGCACAGATCTGTCAGTGAGGGGGGCACTCACCAGGAGAACAAAGTGTATTGTTGCCTTTTAGCATCACCATGCCAGACATGATTCTGTGTCTTTCACCCACCAGAGACTTTCTAGAACATCATCTGCTAAGACAGCCAATGAGGACTACCTACAAATCATGGTAATTACTATTGGAATGACAGGTGTCTGTCACAAGAACACAAATGTCCATTAGGTGACCAGTGTGTCCTTCGCAGCCTTCTGAAGCCTTGTGACCACGGCTTGCTTGGACAGCATCTACCAGAACTCACAGAGGCAGCACTCGTGGACAAGGAGTCCTCCAAACAGCCAGAAAATGTTTTTCCCAGACAGAAAGCCTCCACAGTCAATGACGACACAAATAATGCATTGTGCATGCATCGGAGGATGAGCAGAGGAAGGGCGTGGGGAAAGCTGGGGGAAATGAAAAGGATTTGGGTGACTCCAGAAATGAATTCAATTTCAGAATGCATCTGGCCCCCAAATCCTCTCCACCCAACTTCCTAAACATATTTCCTACATTTATCTTCTCTCCCTGTACTTGAGAATACAGTGAATTAAAGAGAGAGTTGATTCATATTACCTTGGGAGGAAGGGTTCCGTCATCTCACTAATTTAACAAGAACTAGGGGATGGTCTTACACTAGGTGAGACAAGCACAGTAACCTGGCATTAGGGTGGATGGGGGTGCAGAAGGTGGCGGCAAGACTTTGGAAGAAATGCAATGGACTTTGACATAGATAAACTTGGTTCAAATCCTGGCTCCACCTCTTACTGTGAGGCTTCTTTGTGTCTCTTCCTTCCCATTTAAAATAAGAGTAAAGCCATGTCTTATAAAGGTCACCTTGAGAATTAAGTCAGAAAAAAAAAAACTAACACAGACACAATCTACATTTAATAAACAATAACTGTTATTACCACTGGCATCTAAGTGCATTATTCAAGCAAAGCTTGCACCTAGATAGACTCCCCAGGGAAATTGACCCCATTGTACAAATTGAATCACAAGACCAGGGGCCTGATCCAACATTGGTAATGATTTGCTATGTGGTCCTGGGCAAGTCCCAGCATTTTCCAAGCTAATGGGGACACTTGAGCTATTTTTGAAGTCTTGGAAGTCCAGCAGGAGAATCTAATTACTGAAACTGAGGCTGTATAAGCTCTGTCTCTGTTGGAAGGAATTATCTCATCATCTCATGATGCACTGAGCATTTTAGTTTTGATCCAATGTTCTAATTGGCAGTTGCATATGAATGTAATGAGCAAACCAGAAAAACATCAATGAATTATTATGACAATGTTAATGGTTTTGATAGAATAATATGACAAAATGTATATTAAAAAAGGAGAGCTGCATTAGGTTTCTAGATAGAAAGTCTAGAAACCATTTTCCAAAACATTTTTTGGTGCTACCATATTACAGTTCAAGAATTCTGCATAAAGACCCCCATCCTCTAGACTTTCCTTCCTTGGGAGGGGATTGAAAAGTTTTTCAATGCACTTTCCCTTTCTTCTACCCACTATATGTGTATATGCTGTTTCTGCCACATGACACTAGCTGGCCACAAGTCTTTATATATAAGCCTCTTTTAGCTGATTGATCTTCTACACATGAACAAAATATTAGATATTAACTCATTCTCTCAAGAAAAAAATGACCAAACACATGTAGGTACTTTTTTAGGTTGTCAAGGACAGGCCTCATGGAGATTGCATTCTAGTGAGAGAAGATGGATCCAATTATCAAATGTCAAGCAGTTGTGTTATTTCATGTTAGTTGTGAGTGCTGCTGAAGAAAAGAAGCCTGGCTAGATGACAGGGTAACATGTCAGGGAAGCCTACAGTGAAAACAATACACACTTGAGGACCAGAGGTTGGGATGGCTGATACCTGGGATAGAGTGATAAAAGCAAAGCCAGAAGTAGGCATGACTTTGGCTATCCACAGAACCATTAGCCACTGCCCTAGAAAGGAGCATTTTACACTGCTGGGTACCTGTTTACTCCTCAATTGAAGTTTGTCCTTCTATGGGGGAAGAAGGAAGCTTATAAGATAAGATAAACTTACAAGGCTGGGGAAGTTCCTGAAATGTACAAGATTCCTGAGAACCTTCCACAAGGTTATAGAAGAGTTGTTGTGGACAAAGCCTTTCACCAGACCAGGTAACCTGTGTGCAAGCTACACAGGGAGATCCAGGCATTCACCTTGCCTAAGTTGCCACCCATGCTGGGTTGGGCTTTTGGGTGACACAGCAGCCTTTGAGTCACTGTGAGCCTGTAATCTGTCTGTCACCTGTGCCCTATCTGATGGGAACAAGCATTTGTTCACATCTTCCCAGAAAGCCCTCATGAGGAAAGGTACAGACCCCATAGGAGCCTGACTGTGCTTATAGACAGGACTGTGCAATGGTCAGGACTGTACAATGGTCAGGACTGTGCTATAGTCAGGACTGTGCAGTTGTCAGGACTGTGCAATGGTCAGGACAGTGCAATGGTCAGTACTGTGCAATGGTCAGTACTGTGCAATGGTCAGGACTGTGCAAACCACCAGAGATCAAAAGGGAAAGAAAACTGTATCAAGATGTCATCACAGGCAACTGTGGGGTAAGAACACAAGTAGCATTCACAACCTAAGTTATCTTGTAGTCTTGGGACCCTAGCAGTTTGAATACAGGGTCCACTGCTTCTGTGTCCCTGGATCCAACTGAATGGAATCCTCCGAATGCAGAAGTCTTTGCCCTGCCAACAACCTTAGTCAGGCCCCCTGATGCTGGTAAAGACACTGAGTAATTAAGACAGAGGTTAAGAAGGTGGCACCAAGAATTGCAAGCAAATTATAAAACTCTTAGCTGAATTACATAGATTCTTATACTAAGCTCACATCTGTGTTTCACAGAATATCGACATCTCAGTCTGGATGTACCTTGTGAACTGAGTATTTGTATGTTTTCTGGAGCAATGTGCTCTTTCTCTCCCTCCTTCCCTCCCTCCCTCTTTTCCTCCCTCCCTCCCTCCTTCCTTCTCTCCCTCCCTCTTTCTCTGAGTAGTGAAGGGGCATCCATCCATTTTTGAGCAAAGTCTCATTTTTAAATGCCTACCTGATAAGAGTAAAGGAGGGAATTATTCTCTCAGTCTACAATAGCCACCCTTAAGTTCTTAAGAGGGGCCCCAATTCATCAGTCATCTAAATTCCTGGTTTTAAAGAAAAAAAAAAGGTAAAAAAACCAGATGAATATATATCAAGATCTAGGATTCCAGTCTGAAGTGGCCTGCTGACAGAAGAAACGCCCTCAGATATTCCATCAAAAAACCAAGCAAACCCCTCTGCTTTAGGTTATGCACCGTGCATCTGTATGCATCCAGGTTCATTTGTAACATGCAGCACTCTCCGGACCAGTGAAGCTACTTGAATTCTTCTTTCATTCTCACATTTGAGTAAAATGAGCATCTTTCATTGCACTATTTATCACATGACTTTGGATCCTACCTTTCACCTAGAGCTAGGAACTTAGAAAGAAGCGGCAAGTTCTTCAAGTCAGACCACCAAGACTTTTAGAGACAGACCACATCAAGTTCTCCTTAGAATTCTTTTACACCATTGTGACTGTGGATCATGTTCAATGTTTTAAGAGTCGATATAAGAAACAGCAATAATTATAGCTAGCTGTTCCTATACCCACTGTTATGATTAAACTCTGAATAGTCCTCAGTAGGTTCATGAATGCTGGTTCCCCAGTTGATGGAGCTGACTGGGAAGCTGTGAAGTTGTTAGGAGTTGGGATCAGTGTTGCAGAAGTAAGTTATTAGGAACAGGCACTTGGAATCTATTACCACTGCATGTTTCCAGTTAGGCTCTGCCTCCTGGTCTTTGTGATATCAACAGCACTCCCCATCACTGAGCAGAGAAGCTGCCCATGCCTTCTCTGCTGTGATGAAATAAAACTGTGCGCTAAAATAAAGCTTTCCTCTCTGGAGTTGTCTACATCTGATACTGTGGTCACAGCAACTCAAAAATGTCAGATACAGCTATAACCAGATTGTGTTATAAGTCCCTTCTTCCTGTTTACTGCACATAGACAAATGGTCTCTAAGTATCTCCTCCATCCCAGTGTTCTCATTGTCTTTCATTTGAAAGTAATAGAGCTTGCCTTTTAATTGCACTTGCATGCCTGTAACAGTCTTTAAGAGCATGTGTCTCTTACATCTTCATTCTTCCTCAGAGAAACCATGCTGAATTTTTATTAGCTGCATTTTAAAAAAATGATGAAATTTATGGCATTGCATTTGTCATCTTAAAATAAGATTCCAGAAAGCTGTTGTGTCTGAAGGTTCTGGAAGCAGGCTTGACCACGACCTCTGTAAACTCAGGTACTGTCTGCAAAGTCTGCTGGATAAGCTATAGTCCTGTCTACAGTACTAGACCCAAAGAAACCCTTTAGCAGTTTCTGCAGCAGTAATTGATTTTCAATACATGAGAAATCAACCCATATGTGCCTTACAGGAGAAAATCAGCTAAGAGCCTACCAAGCCATGGGAGAGGGAGAAACCATGGCCTAAGGATCTCCACTCCCTTTTGACCTTTTTCTGCTGCACACAGCCTTGCAGCACCTAGGCAACTCATTTCTGCTTTCTACTTCAATATCTCTTTCATATTAGATTCAAATGCTTAAGCCAAGCCTGCCTTTTACAGAACTGGATGCCCTGGGAAGAATCTGCCCTAGTATCTAAACACAGAGTATCACTTGGTCATTGGGCAATGCTCTCCAAAGGCAGGGTGAGCGGAGAACAGCTGTGTGTCTGTGTTCTACTCCCACACAGGGAAGTACACTCATACCTGGGTTTTCCCTGGACAATGACTGTGATGTCCAACAACCCAGCATTGTCAACTTTATTATGTGAATGAGTTAGAGGCAATGTTGTTAAATTACCATCTAATTAATTGGCTGCCAGTGTTACCAAGCCAGATTGCTAGAGGCTGAGTCCCTTGATTGTATGATTCAGTTATTATCCAGTCTGACTCTAAAGAATTACAATCATCTGCAAAATCAGTGTGAGAAGGCCAGAACTAGCACCTAACCATTTCTAGTCCAAGCTCTACAGACACTTGTGTTTATGTCATAGGTTAAAGGTGAGCGTGCATGAAGGCAAAGGAGAAAGTCTTTACAATATCCATCTTCCAAGAGTTGGCAGTGCTCTTTATGTAGAAGACACTCACCAAGTATTGTCTGATTGGAAATGGTTTTCAGTCTGTAATTCAAGAATATAAAGAGGTCCTTAAAAGCCCAGGTCCTTAAAAGCCCAATATCTATTCACTTGAATCCATTCTTCCTGGGTTGGCCCTGGTCTGACCCAGCCCAAGCCATGACTGAGGAGACAACCATAATAGATTGAGACAGCGTTTGCTCCTGATGCTCTTTATGCTCATCTGACTCAGCTTTCTCAGAGGTCCCCATTTGCTGTGCGGCAGCTCATCTATCCCGGCCTCATCCGAGATGGCCTTTCCTTAGTCAATGTCCTCTCATCAGAGAAGAGTTCCTTTTGAAAATCATGTCATCTTGAGTCCCTGCCTCCTCACCTCTGTCAAGGCCTCACTCAACAATCCCTTCTGTCTGACCTTCAGAAATTACGTTTCCTCTCTCCTACCAACCAATATTGTTGATGCTTTCTGTCTCGTTCTGAAAATAAGCTTCCCTTGATTCGGCTCCCTGTTCCAACTCCAGCTCACTCTGTCCTTCTCATGATGAAGCTCGCCACCTCTCCTTTTCACTTCCTCTCTCCTCCACACATTGCCATCTGCCATCTGCCTCCAGCTCTCCAGAACTCCAGCTCTCATAAAGGTTACCAGCAGCCTCCCCGCTACCACAACCCACGAGTGTATTTTTAACTTTTAGCCTTCTGCTGTACTTGGCCTTGCTGCCTGTGCTCCCAATCACCTTTCACTCCAACCCCCTTTGGCTTCGTGGCTTTTTTCTCAGACCTTCCTCTGTCTCTCACACGTGCTCTGCCTCCTCCCGACGTGTACATTCTATCCCTGCTTCTGCTCTGTTCTTTTTGCTTGATTTCCTTGGAGTCAGTGTCCCAAGGATTAAGCATTGTCTTTGGCATCGGAACTATTAAATTCTTAAAAGGTCACTTTATCTTTTCAAACTTCTGCTCTCCTTTCTATAGAAATCCAAATAAATGCTATTGAAAGCATCAGTAAAGATCACTCTTTGGTAGCTGTTGATCCAAGCCTTCCCAGGATCAGATAAATGGACCAGAACTGATAAAGAGTAAGATCAGCATTGGGTGACTATCGCTACCTTCTTACTCTTTCCCGTGACCTGAAACTGATCTCATTCCCTGTCCTGGCTTCAGCTCACACACCTGCGTGATAATGTTGTGCTTTCTCCTCTAGTCCCGACCTCTGCTCTGTGCTTTGCATTGAGGCTTTTTACCTTTCTTAAGTCTGTACGTTCATACATTCTGTATGCTATGCTTTCTCCATGTCAAGATGGAGGCTGCCTGGCCCCAGGCATCTCCCCCTCTTTCTCTATTGTTCTTGCTCCTGTCCCTAGAGCCTAGAGTCCTCCAACTACTTACTCTCTCTACCTGCCGCCCCCGCCTCTCTGCTGCCTAGCTAGGGATGTTCAGCTTTCTATCAGCCAATCAGGTGCCTTAGGCAAGCAAAGTGAAACCAATGTAACACATCTTTTTATAGCTAAACAAATGCAACACACCTTTACATAGTTAAGGTAATATTCTGCAACAAAGCTGATATCACTGTATCTTCTTTTAAATATGAGCCCTTTATATGACAAATCCATGACCCTTCATTCCCCCTCAAAATCCATAGCTAGCCAGTCTCCAGGACCTGTTGGTTTTTATTTCAGAACAGCTCACAGCCTGTGTGCCAGCCTTGTTAGCTCAGGATTCTTCGATTTTCATCTGGTCTATTCCAATATCCTCCCACTCAATGTTTCTCTCTCACTGCCACATTCTTCACTTGAGTTCACCTGTATACAGCTGCTGGATCAGTCACTCCAAAGCACAGGCATCTTTACAGGTACCTTCAACTGGTCCTCCATTAACTCCTCACTGCCAGTCACTTGACCAGACACTGAAACTAGCCACAGTCTGGCTCCAGCTTCACCATCTGTCTTGGATCTGCTATTGGCTTCTCTAGACCCTTGTTTAATCAAACAGGAAAGCTTACTGCCCCCAGGAAAAGGCTCCTCCTTTACAATGAACTGTTCAGCTAAAATGGTTCTCTTTTCCTTGTTCTTACTCAACATCACTAAGCACCTTCTTCCCCTAATTTCTGCAATAGTTTCAGAACAGACTGATATGCGGTGTGTCTTCCTGTCTCTCTTCAGTTGTAGATCCTCAGAGGGCCAGTGTTCAGAACAGCAAAGGCACATACAGTGCTTTTGCAGTCTTGACTGAATGGGTAGCAAAGCCATGAAGAGAAGTCACCTTCATATTCCTAAGCCTTTATCACAAAAAAGTTATGAAGCAAAATTAATCACAAGTCTCTATTTATTCTGGAATTTAAGCTCTAGAAATGAGATAAGTAAAAAAAAAAATTTGTATTTGTCTTTAATACCCAGCCACGATTGATCTTCCTCCTCTAGTAGTGTCTTCCTCTGATATTTCCCTTCTATTGATCACTCCTGAAGAGCAACCAGCTTACAGGAAGCATCTGAGCTGTCTTATTTGGCTTCCATAGGTTCTGTTCCATTGTAAATAGTTGTCCCACCTACTGGTTTAAAAATATTCTAATTGGCTGAATGCAGACAGGAAGTGTCTGATAGAAGGCTATCAGATTAAGAAAACTCTGGAAACAGAGAGACACCAGCGGAGAAGCCAGCAGAGGCAGAGAACAACTATGCTGCTCTGAAAAAAAGTACCAAGCTGCATGGCTGAACAAGATAAGAATCATGGGTTCGTTTAAGAATTAAGAGTTAGCAAGTTATATGCATGGAGCATAAGTCAATCAGCTAAAAATTAATACAAGTGTCTGTGTGTTTCTGTGGGCCTGTGGGCCTGAGGGTCTGGACTACAAGCTGCACAGGCCAGATACGTATTTCTATATCCATACCCTTCCAGGTGATCACCAGCCCAGCCTTGCCGCTCCTCCTCCTGTGAACAACTGATATGCAGCCAGCTCAGGGATGTGCGCTGTAGGGTCTCTTCTGATGGATCACTTCTGACAGCCCCTTCTTAGATCTATAGGATAACAACACTCTGCTTTCTAAAAGGCATTCATTCACCTACTAGGCTGGTATACTCCTTCTGCTGTTTAGTATGCATTCATTATCAAGGGTCAAAGTGAACACAATTCTTTGGGCACCTTTATATGGTTTTCATAGAAGTTGATAAAGAATGCATCCCCTGTGCTGCACCAGCCAGGCACCACATCCCCAGCCACAACAGGGCTGCTCAGAGGCATGCCTTGGCCATAACATTGCATGTTATAGCTTGCTCAATTCTAGAAAAGGAGGCTCTGGCAAGGTAGGTATTGATTTGCTCATCTATTTTAGCAGAGGCATGATTTCACCTCTGTTAAAACAAGAAAATGAACTTGTCCAAATAACACCTTAAAACAAATAGCCGAAACACCTAAGACCCAAAGAGGTAAGATCATATAGCTGTTGGGTAGACACAGCCACCAGCCCCATAAGAACCAGGACATAGCAATTGCTCTTTCATCTACTCTGTTTCTTAGCTCAATAAATGAATAAGCAATTTGAACATTAGCAAGTATTACTTACTTTACATGTGTTTTTATATATAATATTCTCAGACTTTCTTGCCTTCAGGTAAGAGTTCCAGGTCACTGAGTTACTCTGTGCCATGTGCTTGGTCCCCACTACCACCTCCAAATCTCTGCATACTAAAAGTGAATGTAAATGTGATAAGTTTTACTGTGTGGTTTATCAGTGCAGGATGCAACATTTATTCATTGGACTGGCTAACTTTTTACTAGTGTAACTCTCATTATGCAGTAGGCAGATTCACACTCTTCAGTAGGCAGATTCACACTCTTCAGTTCTGTAGTCTTTTTATACAATTTGCTGAATACAACAGACCAACCACCAGAAGGTCTAATGTAATGCGGGGGTGTATGTTATTTGTATATGGTGTGGCTGTCTTAGTCTATTGCTGTAAAGAGACACTTTAATCACAGCAACTCCTATAAAAGGATCAATTTAAGTAGGGCTTGTATTGTATGGGTTTTTGGCTCAGCCTAGCCCAGTGGTCTAGACCCATCCACTGCTATTAGCCCCCCAACATAACTCAGACATTTATATTAATTATGTGCTGCTTGGCCTATGGCTCAGGGATATTACTACCTATCTCTTGCTTCTTAATTCAACCTATTTCTATTAATCTGTCCTACCACATGGCCCATGGCTCATCTATTTTTTACATCTTGCTTCTTGAGCAGTTAGATTTTGTCTCCATCTGTCTCTGCCCTCCCTTCCCTTTATCTATGCTGGGATTTCCCATCTACTTCTAAGAAGGCTTGCTATAGGGCAAAACAGTTTGTTTATTTACCAATGCTATTCACAGCATACAGAATGATGTGAGATGTCACATCATGCTTGTTACAGTTTCAGAGGTTTAGTCCATTACCATCAAGGCAGGAAGCATGGAGGCACACAGGCAGCCATGGTGCTGGAGGAGGGGCTGAGAGCTCTATGCCTAGATCCACAAGAGGCAGCAGCAAGAGAAGAGACAATGGGACTGGATTGGCCTTTGAAACCCCAGAGCTCACCCCTAGTGACACACCTCCTCCAAGATCAGACTCTCTCTCAAGTCACAGCACTCTGCAGTCAAGGATTCAAATCTATGAGCCTCTGGGGGCCATTCTTATTCAAACTGCCCCAGAGTCTCATCTACAGCTTTTCCTCTACTCTCTAGAAACCTTCTTGGTTATTTTTATGAGTAAATCTGAAGTTAGAAGGTAGAAATCCTTGATGGCACAAAAAATGATTTATTTCTTTTTACCATATGTACATTAGTGTTGTTCCTATATGTATGTCTATGTGAAGGTGTCAGAGCACCCAGAACTGGAGCTACAGACAGTTATGAGCAGCCATGTGGGTGCTGGAAATTGAACCCAGATCCTTTGGAAGAGCAGCCAGTGCTCTTAAGCATCTCTCCAGCTCCCAAATCTTAACACTTAAGATCCAAGTTTCCATGTCTCAACATTGGGGAAAAGAAGTAATAAATGTTTGTTATATAATAAGCAAGATATTTCTTTTTTCCCAGTTTCTTATATTTTATTTTTGTATTTATTTGTAGGGTGGATGTTGACACATATGCACATACACATATCCAGAGCAACCCACTCTCTCCCCTCCCCCAACTTTCAAATAAACACGTAGTAATGGGTGTCATGTAAGCTGGGTACTAACCACAATAAGCAAGATATTTCTAAGGATTTTAACTATTGCCACATTGAAAAGGCTATAGAGCTCCTGAAAATAACACATTGTTGGCTTTGGTCACAGAGAGTAAATGTGTTTGCTTGTCTTGTGTTTGTTTGTTTAGTTAGCTTTTCTTTTTCTTCTTCCTGTTTGAAAAAAATCAATATTTTATATATCTATGTATAATATATATATATATATATATTGCACATGTCCTCTGGTTCTGGTATGAACAGCTATGCTCTGCTCTGCTTCGTTTTCTGGGCTGCTGGGGAACATTGTCACTGTGGAACCTTCCAGCCCATCTCTGCTCTGCTTTCATAGTTAATTATCTAATATTTCTTGTTTTCCATATGTTTTGAGTTCTTTTGAACTTCTGTAAAAGTTTGACTGAGAGCCATCTTCTGAAAAACTGGGAGGCTGGACATGTGCAGCCGAGGACAGAATGTGTTCTGGGGAAATGAAACTCTCTAGATTGGTGTCTCGTCATACCATATGGCTGAATGAGTGATCAGATGCACTTATCTATTGATAGAAAAATAGAGCTTTTTACGTATACTTATCATTTTGAAGAATGACATCATCAAAGAATTTAGAAATAGAAACTCTCTCTTATTTGGGTTGGAAAGAGACTGGGGGAAGTTAGACACACCACCATATGGATAACCTTCATTCTAATTTGCATGTTAATGGAAATGAAGCTTCTCATGTCTATTTCCTTCAGTCCTTCAGTCAGTAAGCCTTTTGTGGCTCTCTTAACTGGGAAAGCCAGATTTAAGCTATAAGTGGATTTTCTCAAAGTTCACAACATCTAAAAGTATTTGAGATAAAGATATTATACACTGACATGTTAAGCCACATTTATGGGAATCCTTAAACCCTTTGCCAGACTACACGGTTTTCTACCTAAAGAAATGCTTCCTTGACTTTAAAGGTCATTTATATCTTTAAAAGAGAAATCTATTTAAAAAAGAAAAAAGAAATCCAGTGCATTTATCTATCTCCCTTTTCTTTGTAAACATGAATGATTATAACTGTCATTATCCTCTTTTGTGACTGACATGTGTCCCCTTGAGGTACATCAGGAGGATTTTCTTTGTATGTATATGTCAATCATCAACATTGTATTGATTATAATATCCTACTGTGTGCTCGTGAATATCTTTTTTCTTTAATCCACCTCCTGTGGCTGGATATTGAGATTGTAGTGAGGTTTAGGATTTACCAGTTTAAACTGCGGCTCTGTGACACCTGGGAAATTCAGAGACACGGGAAACTCACTCTGCGTTCTGCTTCTGCCCTGAAATAATATCCATAACACCTAGAAAGAGTGTTCTTGCTCCCCTCTGAAGTATATCAGAAAACTCTCATGTGAGAACTCTCCTCACCACAGCTTGAGGAAAGAGAAGGTCCTCATCTCTGAAGACAGGGACACACAGATTGGAAAGAACTGGCCTTGCTAAGTCCCCCTGGTTTATTACCATCGACCCATGTCCTCTGTGTCTGACTGTATTTCTCCACTACTATTCACCTCTTCATCAAAAGTGGAATAAAATATAGAAGTTTCTTTGTATCTCCACTCCTGAAAGCCTCTATGTCAAGTAAAGCTTATATCTCTAGCTTAAAATGCATTGTTCTCTCTTGTGACCCTGCCTTCTATTACAGTGCGTCTGCCACAGAGCCCACCATGAATAAGAGCAGCAGGTCTCTGTGTCCAACAGCTGTCGCCAGCTTTGCTAGTCGAGGCAATGTCATAGCAAGTGCCAGTATCCAGATCTGTGCCTTTTCAGTCAGTCTCTAACTTTATAACTGGTCCAGGTCTTTAAAGACAACAATATGTCATATGTTGGAAATAAATACTAGAGATTTCAGATCTTTAAAAATTACCTAGAGTTCCAATCCAATTTGAGATAAAGTGGACTAGAGATATTAGTGCAAAGATAAATAAATAGATAAAATGCACAGATAAATAAATTTTAAACTTTGTATTATAATGCAAAAATAACCCCAAATAAAAACAATATCAAATTCTACAAGATACCATTAAACAAATCTTTAAAAACCTGAAGTGTATTTCTTCAGTAGGGCTTGGGAAACACAAATCTCTAAAGATCTATTTGTATGAATTTCATGTGACTTAAAGTATTCTTCAGCAGAGGAAGAAAGATTCCATGTGTGGGTGAGGGTGGGGCTAGTGTAAGAAGGGCTATGTAGGGATAAAGAGAGGGATAGGAAAACCGATGGAAGGAGGGGGAGGAGGAGAGAAGGAGGGAGGGAGGGAAGGGGAGAGGGGAGGGAGGGAGGTCAGATAAAGAATGCCATAAATACATAAAGTGTTCTTACAAAAATTAATAAAACACTCTGATAAATTTAATGGGCAGTAAATTTATGTACAAAAGGCTAGTAAATCCATGAAAAGAGGTTCAATTGCATGGTCATTGGAAGAATACAAACTCTGGGATACCTGAGGAATTAAGCATGAACACACACACACACACACACACACACACACACACACACGCACGCACGCACGCACGCACGAACGCACAACCACCAAATGATGACCTGATGACCCTGCTTTGTCCCTCAGAAGCCTTCCATGTTCCCCCATCACTCACTGGATCATACCTAAAACCTTCAGGTGATCCTTCAAGCCTCACAGCCTTCTCCACTTCCCTACACAGAACATCAACTCCAAGCAACTTGTCCACTTATTCTCTTCAACTATAATGTGACCCTTCTCTTCATCTTCTTTTTCTTTAGGCTATTGACCCTACTCAGCCCTAACTCTCAAGACCAAAGTCTGGCCACTCTTTGAGAGGTTCCTCAAGCCCTACCTTGAACTAATCTCGGCTTTCTGAAAGATTGTCATGGCTGTTCAGATGGTCCACTTGCTAACTACCCTCTGCTGTCTGCCATTAATGTTTACTTCTGCTCACTGCATCATTAGGTTTTCATACTTACAAATCTTATATCTTCAACTTGAGTTTTATTTCTTCTTTAACAGCGGGAAAGCTTACCCTTTTTGATATTATAAAGCATTGAAGAGTTACTTGCACACAGGAGGACCTCAGAAGATGTATACTGATTGATTTGTAAACTCCTTGTGTTCTGAGTACAGAAGCATCCACCTCTGACAGCTAGAACTTATCCAAGGTCATCAGCCCCATATTATCAGTTCCCACGTCTTCATGATGGTCCTTAGAGCTTTGAGAATACATACCTCTTCAAAATGTCTGTGTTTCCTGTGACTTTGTAACCACCACTTCCTCTTTTTGTTCCATTATGTGGCAGATTTGGCCCTTAGTATACCTTTGAACCAACTGATTATATGATCGGAACCTAGGGAATAGTAGATACTATTACAAAAAATAAATAAGAAAATAACTTTTTTGTTCCACACAGATCTCAGCCAACAAAATTATAAATAAAAAATTTATTATCTGATTACTTACTTAGCTAGTGTTATTTATATTTAAATACTTTGGCAAAGATATGTGATATGCTCTCTGACTAATTTGTAAGAACCAGGGATCTACAGTTATAAAACAGCCATCCACATGAACAGTTATTCTAATATGGAAGGTTTTCCTGACAACTACTGAGTGATCTTTGGTCTGTGACTAAACAGTAATCTTCGGCCCTACCCCCAACTCACACCCAGCCCAATGACCACCCCAACTCACACCCAGCCATCTGACCATCCCAACTCACTAACAATCATCCTAAAGAAAGTGGAAAACAAGAGTCTTTTCACACACCAATCATCTGATTCTGGCTTTTTTAAGTGCAGTGAAGGTAAGGCTTGTGAAGATCATGTTCACTAACTCCACCTTTGCTGAGTCTGCAGATCTGACCACACCGAGATCTCAGGGTTGGGCTGGCTGTGCATAGAGACTCTGCATCATTTTCCTTTCCAACTGTCTTCTCCCGCGTCCATCTCACCCAAACTCAAACCAGGTGCTGTCATGAAGCTGGCACCATACAAGAAGAAACTATGGCATCCACTTTCTGTGCCTCCAGTGGGCACATGTGTGCCTTGTCACACTTGGCTTCCATGTGTCTTCTTTGTGGAGACAGTCCCCATTTTATTGGGAAACTCACTTCCTGTTTTCAGCCTTTGTGACTCCAGGGGAGATGACTTATCATGGCATTTGATTCAGGACATTCAAAGTGACTGGTGTATTTCTAATGATCAACTTAGCATATGCCTCTATCAGAGCCAATCAGGGAAGGTTGGGAGGAGAGATCCCCAGTGACTTCCTACGTTTGTGAGGAAAACAGCTGTTCATCTTCCTGTCCTTGAAACAGAGAATCATCTTGTTGTCAATAGAACTGAGATTTTGATTTTTTTTATTTAACTCTAACAGCAACAAAGAGAATAATGGTCAAAATGCAGTGGTGATATCACAACACTGGTGGTGATATCACAACACTGGAAGGGGCCAATGTGTGTGTGTGTGGGTTGTGGAGATCCTTCATTCTGGTGAAGAAAATATAATCTTTGGCCTAGATAGATACCTAACATTCAATTGGGTGGGTTGATAACATGGCCAAGGGACCAGCACTGGGAAGGGAAGCTCACCCTAAGACACACTACAGACATGGGAGGAATAATTGGCCCTTTCATGAAGATACCATGCTTCCCCTCCCAGAATTCCCAACTCCTACCACAGGCCTACAAGCCCCTGCAAAGTTCTGTTCTGTCTGTCCACCTTTGTCTTCACTCAGAAAGGCATAGCTTCACTTTTCTTCTTTTTGTCTCTTTCCTTAGGTGCTGCAGAGCCTAAGCATGCTTTTTCCGGGGCTCGCCCCCACCCCCACAGCCTGCCTCCTCACCATGTGCCTGCTTGTCTGCCATATGGCTGACCTCTTTGCCTTCTCTACTCCATTCTCCTCCTTTGGTCAGCTGCCAACATTTACAGGGAATTTTTTGCTCTGGGAGGGGGGTTGCAATCTTCCTTCTTTTTATAACATTTACTCTCATTACTTATTTGTTGTGGGAATTCAATCCACCAATGACAAGGGGGTATCTGGTTCACTAGGATCTGCGACTGGATCTACCTTGTCCTATATCCATGAATCCATGAGACTGTTTCTCCATAGCACTCCTTAATCCCATACACACACACACACACACACACACACACACACACACACACATATATATATATATATGTACAGAGAGAGATCTTTGTGGTTCTTGTTTCACTTAGTATTTAATTGCATATGTGAGGTATGCATGCATGTGCATGTATGCATCTGTGTGTGGATATATGCATGTGAATGCAGGAGCCTCAGGTCTCTAAAGACATCAGCTCTTCCAGCTTCAGTTGTAAATGATCTAATCTGGGTATTTGGCACTGAACACAGGTCCTCTGCAAGAGCAGTATACTCTTAACCCCAGAGTCACCGTGAGATTTTCTTTTATACTCTAATAAAATTGTTCTCAACCTTTGGTTTAAATCTGTCATTGCATTATTTTATATGAGACTAAGAACCCTGAGAGAAAGGGCCTGATTTCTCTTGTACCATGTGGTGACTCCTGTGAGGCTCACTGAAATTTCTAGTCAACAATGACAATGGACAGGATTGCTACTGAACTCCAAAGGTACTGACTATGGTATTTACTTTTCAGTCACTTATAACTGACACAGACACTGAGTAACACCCATGGGCTGTATGGGAGACATCCATATTGGTGTTGAGAAAGAGAGTGACTTGGCAACTGGAAACAGCAGTGGCTTCTAATGAAGCCTGACGTTGTTTTCCACCCCCATTGGCTTCTGTGAGCAGCCATAGTTGAGAATAGCCATCTACAGCATTAGTGCTTTAACAGGTGCTAACTGGGATGCCAAGGTGGGTGCTGAGGGTGAGCTCCAAAGCCACAAGAAGAAGAAGAGTGGACCAGGCAGCCGTGGGACAGTTGTCAGCAACCAACAGGTCCATGGCACCTATAGAAAATTCTAATCACACATAGTGTTTCCACACAAGATACTGTAGCAATGAGGGTGTGCCATGCCTCGTGATTTAGAAAGGAGTTCACTGGATAAGATCATTCCCAGATGTAGTTGCAGTTATTCATTTGGATAACTGTTTCCTCGCTAGACTCCATCAATATATTGTCCAGAACTGGGCATAGGGGTAAGTCAGTGTAGAGAGTTTGCTTAGCATCCTTAATATACTATGCTATGTTTCCCAGGACTGGAGAAAAATGAAATGCCCAGCAGGCCATGCCCACTGTTTAGTGAGTGTCTGCCATTATTAACCTTGAAGAAACTTAGGAAGCATTGGCCTCAGCTTTAGTCTTTTCACTTTGTGCTGATGTTTTTCCCAACCAAAAATAGTAGCTTCCTGCTTCCCCAAGATCAGGCGCCTTCAACAGCAATGTTGAAATATTTACTTCGGTGCCAAGAAAACGAGTCTGTTATGTCTCTACATTTCGACTGGCGGAAGCAAAGTTTTCTTGGCAACGCCTCCACAGCAGCCTGCAGGAAAGGGTCACCCAAATCTACAAAGGGATAATCAGCAAAGGCTGCCTTTCTTCTCTCTCCCTTTTCCCATTTAGCTCTGAGCTATGAGCATGCTTAAAAGCGGGAGTGAAGAGGCCAGCTCTGAATGGTCTTTGTTCTTTGAGATAAGTTCAAAGGTATCAAAAGTCAGCTCTGAGGCTGGAGGGAAAATGCTTTCTACCTAGCCGCCAAAAGAGTTGAAAGTCTACAGGCTTCGCTGAATTCAAAGGTGAACACCAGGAGGGAAGCTGAAGATTGTTTTGTTCCCTGACCTTAGAAAAATAGAGTTTCCCTTTATTCCTCTTCTCTTTTTCTCTTGGTGTTCGTTCTCTCTCTCTCCTCTCTCTGCCTCTCTCTGTGCAGGCAAATCAGATTTATACAGCTGTGCTGTTGGAACAATTAGACACACCTAGACGACCAAAAGGCAATGCCAAAAAACTGTTCCCAAGAGAGAAACAGTCAGTGTTCCGACATCCTATGCACTGATGGGCATTTTATAATCCAGGGCCTTTCCATACATGTTTCCCACAGATAAAAATGCAAGCATCTGCCTCTCTGCTGCTGTTAGGGCAGCTGGCAAAGCATGGCCTAGGCCTGATGAACCCCCTGACACATTAGTCCAGGAGAGTCCTCCAGACAGAGTCAGAAAGATGTTTGGATCTTTAAAAAACTCTGATTGTTTAAAGAATGAAATCATTCCCAGAAACCTAACCCAGCATCATAATTGAACCCAGAGAATCTCAGAGGTGCATGTGTGCATGAGTTTGTATGTGCATGCTCTTGCGTGTGCAAGTGTGAATGGCCTCTGAATGGCCTCCTTCAGATAGCCTCCACTTTATTTTGAGACAAGGTTTCTCATTAGCCTGGGGCTTATCATGTCATCTAGACTTCATGGTCAGTGAGTCCCAGGAGATCTGCCTGTCTCTATCTCTCAGGACTGGAATTACAAATGCACACCATCATGCCTAGCCCTCTCCTCAACACACACACACACACATACACACACACACACACACACACACACACACACACACACACACACACACGGGTATTGGGAATCAAACTTAGACATTCATGCTTGCACCTTACTAACAGAACTACTAACCCAGACCACCTCCTTGCTTTTTGACTCCTATTGATAAAGAAGAGCCTGCCCGCTGGAACAGAGTGATGCAGAAAAATAAAGTCCCGACAGATGCTCAGACACAATATTAGCCCTCACTGCAGCAAACATGCAGGACAAATGTAAAGCAAAGAGCCACTGTGCTAGAGGCCAGTCTCCAAGCAAGCCCATGCATTAGTGTATGTGATAAATCCTTTGTTACTAGGCAGCAAGTCTAGGTAAGGGCTAAAATGATTATTTGCTATTTGGGCCAATCAGGATATAGGGACTTTGATCCCAGTCAGTGTGTTTTATACAGTTTGCAGCATTTGGAGGCTCATTAAGATTATGAGCCCATTGAAAATTATTTGTTAACTCTGTTTTATATAAGGGAATGAAACAATTCATTATCTACACATCCCCACAACCAGTTGTTTTGTTCTTTAGACAGTGTCTCACAATCAATGGCTGGAATCTAACTATGGAACTCATTACATAAAGTCATAATCACAGTCATCCACCTGCCTCTGCCTCCTGAATGCTGGGATTAAAGGGATGTAGCACCACACCCAGCAATATAATGGAGCAACCCACCAGCACCCACTCCACCCACCCCTGTGAACAGACTGAAACAGCATGCCAGTCTCACAAGTGCATGGATCCCAAACACTGCCATCACACTTGGCTTTCTTCCCATTTCAAAACAGCATTTGGGTCAAGAATAGATAAATAAATTCAAAGAAAGAATAATAGTTTGGAGCTAGTTACTTTGTGCCCCAAATGAACAATTAATATGTTACTGTTGTCTGCAAAAATATGATCTAAACAAATAACATTTAAAAAAAAATTCCCACGGTTATTCAGCATGCACACAGAACACACTAGTTTCTGGCAATATCTCCAGGAATTAATTGAGTATAAAATATCATGCAGAAACAGAGGTACTCTAGTGGAAATGAGGGAGGGTAATGGTTTTACACCACACAGAGGCAAGACTCACATCCCATTACACTCCCTAGGTTCCCTCCTGGGCTTCTTCCTTCCACAGAGACAGCAGGGCACAAGAAGGAAGTCACCAAGATTTCTAAACAGAGAGCATAATTTACAGATGAATCATGACCACGTGGCCGAAGCCCTGTCAGAACTCAGGAGGGAGTCACCCTCGGGTGGTAATGGCCTCATTAGAAATGTTATGGAGGCGGCAGTATGTCTTCTCTGAAAGATAAAGCAGTGTTACCCACACTTCACAGGACAAATTAAATTCCTTTGAGCTTATTAACCAACTTGAAGTTAGTGCTATTCTCTATGAGCAGACATTTCAAAGGAATATTATGCTAATGACTTAACAGAGTGGCTGTCTGATGTAACAGGGTGTCTGTGAAAATGATACCCCACCCCATCTGCTACCATACCTTCTGCATGGCTGGACAGTTGATCTGCTTGTCTTTGGTTTTGTGTACTCTCTTTGTGAAGGAGAGAGCATTATCAGGTTTAGACCTATTAACAGTACAAATCTTGGAACTTGTAACCCATCTGTTTGCTAAGTGCCTACTATGTACATAGCACTGTACTTAGTCAAATTTGTATACAAATATCTCATTTGATGCGAGTAACCATCTCATATGGTAGGTATATTTCTGCACTATACAAACTGTATATGAAAAATTAGGTAGTGTCTGGAAAGAAATGGCTCAGTGGTTGAGCGCACTGGCTACTCTTTCAGAGGACCTGAGTTCAATTCCCAGTAACCACATGGCACCTCACAACTGTCTGTAACTCTAGTTCCAGGGATATGACACCCTTACACAGACATACATGCAGGAAAAACACCATCCTAAAGAAATTAGGATTTCTGCCCAAGTCAAGTGATAGTAAACAATTAAAAACTTGAGCCAGATGAGGTACTGTAGACCCATAACCCCAGCACTCCGGGGGTTGGGGGGCTCAGGCAAGAGGAGAGGGAATTGGAGACCATGCTGTAAATCAAGGGTTCGTCCAAGGGCGTGTAGAGCGCAGGGATAGGCGGGAAGGCTATGTCTCCAACTTCCTTAACATCATCAGAACCTGGAAGGAGCAGATTCTTGACCTGTAACTACATGAACATGTCTTCCAGTATGTAAAATGCGACGCCAGCATTCTCTCAGCGTGTTCACAGAACACTTCCTGCTCTCCCCCTGGATGCTCTTCTCAAAGGTTTCTCTTCCTTCTCCACGCATGAAAAATATCCACTGACCCTCAGTCCATACAACTGGCCAGTAGCTGAAGGTTCTGAAAGCACAGACTCAACCAGCAGTGAGTCAAAAATACACAGGAAAATACATCCCGTGGTGACCACAGACAGACTCTTCTACTGTTACCAATGCATTATGGCAATGATTTGTATAGTCTTTACACTGAACTTGGTTTTATAGGTAATCTAAACATGACTTACAGTGTGTGGGAGGGTATCCATGGATTTTATGCAAATACTCACACAGACAATTCAAACACTTGAGAGTTTTGGTTCTTCATGGGGCCCTGAATCAATCCTAAATCCATATTGAAGAATGACTGGTGTCTTTGGCTTTCTATTGCTATGATAAAATACCATGACCAAAAGCCATTTGGAAAAGAAAGCATCTATTCCAGCTTACAGTTCCGTGTCATACGTAGTTTGGCATCTAAGGAACTGTAGGTCAGAACTGATACCAAGGCCATGGAGGAGTGTTGCACACTACCTTGTTCCACATGGTTTGCTTAGTCTGCTTTCTTATATAGCTCAGGACCCTCTACCTAGAGAGAGCTCAACCCGCAGTGAGCTGGGCCCACCCACACCAATCATTCCTTTAACAAGTACCCACAGGCTTGCTCACGGGCCACCCTGGTGGGGCAATGTCTCAGCTGATGTTCCTCTGTCCAAAATGAGTTTATGTCAAGTTGACAAAATCCTAGTTGGCACATCTAACGTTTAACATGCAAGTGACTGCCCAGTGTCACGAGCTGCCCATCACCGCCTTCCACCTTTTCTGCTTGGCCTCTTGGTCAAGAGGTAAGGATCCAGAAAGTTACTTCACTCTTAGAAGGTTCTGGGTCTGGGATTAATGTTTTCAGGGAGAATATAACCAAAAGCTAACATGTATTTTAAGATTAATACTTAATTACTATAAAGCATTACAATATAGAAAGAGCCACACTGAACAATACTGGTTCTCAACGTCATAGGCGGTTATGTTCACTTTCCTTACTGTAGCAGATGACACTGTCCACCATGGGAGGGGTGTTTAAGATTACATTATCTGAGTTCAAACTTTCACCAGACTGTAATCTCTTCAGCTTTTCTTCATATTATTTTCTCCCAAGTTTGCTTGTCATATGCTCCACAAGAAACTACTGCTTGTTCAAGAAGAACAAAAAAGAAAATTGAGGTCAAGGGTCTCCAATGCACAGGAACAAGTCTCAGACTTTGCTACCAAAATGTTCTAGGGGGAGAAGGAGTACAAGGTTCACTTGGAGAACCTCTGGAGCTCCCTAGCCCACCAGCACAGCCACACTGGTGAGCTTCGAGCTCAGGGCAAAGACACAGTCTCAAACACACCACAAAGTAGAAAGTGATAGAAGATTTTAACATCAGCCTCTAGCTCTTTATGAGTACCTGCACACACATACACATGTGTGCCTCTGGCTCTGTATGGGTGTGTCCACACACATACACATGTGTGCCTCTGGCTCTGTATGGGCACTGCACACACATACACATGTGTGCCCCACTCCATACTCATAAGCCCACAAGTTTCAATATAAAACCAATCATCAATTTATATTGTTTATGACTTAGAGATGAAGTGTCAGCAATATACAAATAAGGTACTGAATGCCCTTGGTTTTTACAACATATTAACAAATGAGGAGAAACAGAGGCAACTGACAGAGAAAATGAGGTTCTTGCAAATAAACCAGAGATCAAGGTGCCAAATGAATGGTTCAAAGGGTAAAGTGCTTTCTGCACACGCATTAAGACTTTAGTTCCCAGTGCCCGTGTAAAAGCTGTGCATGGCTGTGTACATTAGTAACCTCAGCTCTGAGGGTCAGAAATGGGTGAATTCTGGGGGCTCACTGACCAGATAGTCTGACTGAAATAGTCACCTCCAGATTCATGAGAATCCCTGTCTCAGAAAAAGTAAAGTAGAAAAGTAATTGGAAAAGACATCTTAATGACTGTCAACCTTTGACCTCTACATGAGTCCATCAAGTTCACCAGGACACACACACACACACACACACACACACACACACTGGTTTAAACGAAAGTGCACAAATATGTATGTCTTATGTCTTACTGTGTGGACACCAGAACCAGTCATAGTCAAGAACCCTTGCCACAGGGCTGTGATCTATATATATTCCATAAGGTTGAGTCATTGACACTGTTCTAGATGTTAGAGAGAAGTAACCTATAAGCCCCACCTGCCCAAAGACCACATAATTTCCTGGGATTCTGGGAGCTGTAGTTCTTGAAAAAGAACAATAAAACCTCATGGGAAAATATGGATGCCTATGGATTTTGCCTCTATAAGCCCTGACACCACATACCTCAGGGTCACTTACTTGGGAAGTTTCCAGGTGATGGTCCTGACCTAATTCCATCTTGGTAAGCATTTAATAATTTAATGAAAAACTTGCTTGAATTTGGCCAAAATGGTCGAACTGGTTTTGCTGGCTAATTTCAGGGTTAACACCAGGTTCTGGCTTTTTTGTCTTTTGTCTCCCTTCATTTTAGCAGCACTGACCCATGGTAGAGTGTGCTTTTTAACTGGATGCCTGAGAAGAATCTACCTTAGGGGGCTGGAGAGATGGCTCAGCGGTTAAGAGCACCCACCGTCTGCTCTTCCAGAGGACCCGAGTTCGATTCCCAGCACCCACATGGCAGCTAACAACTGTCTGTAGTTCCAGTTCCAGGCAAAACACCAAGGCAAATAAATAAATAAGTAAATAAATAAAGTTTAAAAAAAAAGAATCTACCTTAAACTGGAAACTCAATTCAGGAGAAAGTGACTCTCAGTTCTGGTGTCAAGGACAGTTTGACATGTCATAAGAACTTATTGGAACTGTATAAACAGGTCCGTGGAGAACATTTCAGATTCAAATTATGGCACTATGTGTTCCAAAGACAGACCTACAATGAGTTGTTGAAATTGCCTATCATCAATATACCCAAGAGCCAGCTTGCAGCCATTAGCGTGAGAACCACCATAGTCACCCTCACTGTTGGCTCCCTGGGATTTGGAGAGACCTGGCAGATACATCTCCTGGCATATCTGTGGGAGCATTAGCAGAGATACTTACATGAAGATAGGAGGCCCACTCTGGAATGCCAGACTGAAAAAAATGGAGGGGGAAAAATAAGCTCCAACATGCACCTTTCTCTGCTTCCTGGCTACAGAAGCAGTTGAGAAGCTAGCTGCCTTGTGTCCTAGCTGCTGTGCCGTCTCTGACAGATGCAGCAGGTATCCTCAACTGTGAGCTCTGGCTTCTCAAGCACTCGACCAAAGGAATGAGATAGTCACTAGTACACACTGTCGAATACAAACAAAACAAAACAGTAAGTTGTATGAAAGCTATGGATAAACTGGAATGCCTGTGCGCCACCGGTGGACACATAAAGTTGTGCAGACGCCATGGTAAATAGTATGGAGGCTACACACAAAATAGAAAATAGAATCATGATCCAACAATTTTGTTTCTTGTAATACAAACAAAAAACTGGAAAGTGAGATCCTGAAGAGACACTTGCACACCCATCCAAGTGTATAGCAGCAGTATTCACAATAGCAAATAAATAAGTAAATAAAAGTATCTCTCATTGGGTGGGTGGGTAAATAGAAATGTGTAACAATGTGCTGTCTACATGCAATAGAGTATTGTTCAGCTTTCAGAAGTAAAGAAATTCTGACAAAGGCTTCCACCACACTGATGAACCTTGAGAATACGATGCTGCATGAAATCTGCCAGTCTCAAAAAGTCAAATACTCGGTATGAGTCATCAGACAAAAACTGCAACACATGACAGAGGAGTGCCTACAGGAACGAGAAGAAGTGGGTGGCGTTTACTAACTAGTGAGTTTCAGTTGCGGAAGATGAAGCTCTAGGGGCAGGTTAGACCAGACTGTCTGTGCAGAAAACACTTGTGTGATGACAGTAGCTTTTACGTTGTGCATAATTTATCATAATCTTTCAGTTCTTCATTTAAGATGGAGCTATAGGACCATGGACATGAGTGGCCATGAAGCCTCACCCAGAGTGCAAATTCAATAGAAAAGCCAGTTCAAGGGATGAAGAATTGGGAAACTGTAGAGCATCCTGAACCCTGCTTCTCTCTCGTTTCTGGCCCCTCCCCCCAGACCGTTCCCTTCTCCACTTTGACTTCAGCCGGATTTTCCTATTATGCTTTATTGGTCATGCTACTGAAAGTGAAGTTTTCAGAAATGCTTGGATAGAAGCACAATATGAAAGCATTGGAGGGAGGAGACACTGGAGCCAGGGGCCAAGGGGACCTGCTCCACAGGAGGCTGTCGTGCCTGACATGATGACTAAACCCATGTCTAAGAAAGTCTTAGGCTGGGGGAGGAGGCACTATTAATGTTGTTATTTCCTAAATGGTCTTGTCAGACCTCCTTCTAAATGTTTATGTTTACAGCCACAGGTTTGTGCTGCTCCCAGATGTTTTCAGAGGATCTTGTTTTGTGTTGTTTGGGGGCCTAATGGTTAATGTAGGAACACATCATTGTGATAAATGATGATCAAAGTGCTTAGGATAAGCAAGTGTGAGTATTCACCCACACATAGAGCGTCTGTCTGCATTACCTCCCTCCCTTCCCAAGGCTCAGGGAACATTGTCAGAAAGAATGAAAGGGCTGGAGGGTGGGGAGGAACTTCATAAAAGGCTGTTGCACACAGGAACTAACAGAAGCAGTGGGCCTACAGAACACCCATACATGATCAAGCTGGCTAGAAATCCCACCATGGGAAGGGCTGCCAGCCTATTGGCTGCTGAGGGAGGGAAACTCACTCGCTTTGTTTGGTTGGTTGTACTAGGAATGTGGCCACTGGTAGGTTCTTCATGCTTCAATGGATATAATACATGTGCATATAGGAAACACTAACTGTATTCAGAATATCAAATGTGTACATACGTATGTGCATGCGTACATATGAGAGAGAAAAGAGGAGGGCATGAAGCTGGAAGGAAGATTAAATAGGGCTCTGGGGGAGCTGGAGAGGGGAGTGAAGGAGGTAGAACCAACATACATTTACACAAGCATAAAAGTGCCACAGGCTAACTAAAACCTTCCATACACGCCTATATGTAATAGTTCCTCCTTAGTTGCTGTGCTGGGTGTAACACGAGTACTCTTTCTGCTGGGTGTAACACCAGGACTCTTTCTGTGCTGGCCAATTTATGTCAACTGGACACAAGCCTGAGTCATGTGAGAAAGAGAATTTCAGCTGAGAAGACACCCCCATTATACTGGCCCTTGGACAAGCCCTTGGGATATTTTTTTTGATTAATGATTGATATCTAGCTCACTGTGGGCAGTGCTTCTTTGGGCTGAATGTCCTGGGGGCCATAGGAAGCAGGCTGAGGAAGTCATGAAGAGCAAGCCAATAAACAACATACCTGTGGTTTCTGCTTCAATTCCTGCCTCCAGGTTTCTGCCCTGACTTCCTTAGATGACAGACTGTGGAAATGTAAGATGAAATAAACCCTTACCTTCCCACATTGCTTTGGGTCATGGTGTTTTGTCATGGTGATAGAAGCGCAACTAAGACCATTTCCCAGCAAGTCATGCTGTCCATTGCTTTCTCTCATGAGTTTCTTCTCCAGCTGGATCCGACCAGGACTCTTTACCAGTCTTGCCTCTGCTCCTGAGGCCAAACCTACCCCCATCCTGAAACAGCAGAATCCTGATTTTTATCTACCTAAGAGCAAGCTGGAGGGCCCATGGCCTGTCCCTATCTGCCATCAGTCTGAGTCCTGTACCTTGGGGTAAGAGGTGAGTCACTGAGGCTGTCATGGGCCTCTCACCACAGTCTGTGGCCCCTTTCTCTGCGGTTTATGGGGAAAATGAAGCAGCATCATAGTGTTGACGGAACTCAGAGCTCACAAGGTCTGGTGCCTCGTAGACCTTCTCTGCACTTAAGCTGTTATTTGTTCCAGAAGTTCTCCACCGTGCCTCTGAAGCCTCATATTTTGTCTTTTTTCTCCCCAAACAAGACAAGAACCTCTGACATACAAACAGGGAGACAGGCTTACGTACTGTTTGAATGCAATTGCTTTATCTCTCCACCCAGACTGAAAATATGCTGAAGGCTTAGGAACCAGATTGCCTGTGTTCTCTGCTTGTGCCACATTTGTATGTAGAAGAGAGGGGTACAAGTACTCTGTAAACACCATGAATTCCCCAACCTGGAGTCAGGACCCTACAGTCTCAAAAAAGCACGACACTGAGACCTAGACACTGCCTGACCCTCTAAGAGACACGGGAATGCCAAGGCGAAATGGCCCATTCTAAGAAACTATCAAATATCCTTCTACTACCATATATTTCCCCAAAGATTTCTCTCTCCAACCTTGAGAAAGACTGATATGGGGTTAATCCTTCTGAAATTCTCTATTGCTACTGAAACATGAGTGGGAAAGTTCCAAGAAATTCACTCTTCATTTTTCTCTCGTATTTTCTTATTCCAAAGTGGACTAAATTGAGGTTCCCTAGCAATATAAGCTCTATTAAAACCCATTATTCTACGATGAATTCTAAATCTCCTTATCCTGAGTCACATAACCTCAAGAGCATAGTATCTTACACAGTTTCCCCCTTACTCTGATTTGTCAACTGAAATAGAAACGTTATAGAAGTCAAGTCCAGTGTGGTCCAAACTCCATGAGCTTCATGTACACAGAGAAGAACTTCTGAGAAAACTAAACATGGGTTCTCGACCTGAACAGGAAGAATCTTAGTGTTGTCTTTACATCCCGTCACGATGAATGACTGACTAGTCAAGAATCCACCCAGGTACACTCACGCCCTGATAGGGCTCTGTTGAATGATGACTCCAGGCGCTCAGAGGCCTCACTTTACTTTCCAGATCAACTTCTATTGAAAACACAAGGGGGAATGAAAAACAGTTGGAAACCACCCCTTCCAGACCCGCACAGGAGCCCTTTGTCTTGTATATTCTCTACGCATGAACATGACAATTACTGTCTGAGCTAACATGTTTGAGCAGTAAAGTGTTGCAGGGTGAAATGCAGAGATAATTAGAATATCAAGGCTCATGAAACTAATCATTTCAAATTAAGCCCATACACAACTGTGGCACCACAAACCGCCTTCTCTTGGTTGCTTGTAGGGGGACATTCCAGAAGAATGAAGGAAAATTAACTGTTTTTCCTGGAGTTGAAATGGCAAAATATCTCATACCCAGAACATACTTTACAAATCTAACGTGAGCTAACAAAGCTTTCATCCATTGTCAGCAATCTTTGCTGAACAGGAAGTGTTGTTGGCACCCTGAGCCTAAGGAATATGAAAGCACTCCTTTCTTTTCTTGCTTCATCATATCCAACCACACTCTCCTCTTGGCAATTGCTTTGTCTCTTAGGAAACCATGGCAACAACAGGGCTCCATGGAGCATAGTGACTTCTCAATAGGCAATGTGGCTTCAGCCTATTCTCTAAGATTGTAAGTATAATTTTAGAAAATACCTATAATGCCATCTATTTGAAAAAACCAATAGGTTGCTAGGATAACATGCTACATGGTAAATACCCATCACTAGATACAACACGTATTTGCTAAAACCTTCAACAAGTCTCGACTTTAGAATAAATGCAATATGCAATCAATGAGTCACATTCCCAGATGTGAAGAATTTGATCAGTAAGATTTAGTAGCCATGGCTGATTGCCTTGCTGACGTGATTGAGCCCAGTAAAGTCCTAGATGTCTTTATTGCCCACCATTTTGTCCTCACTTGTGATGAACCACCACACCACGCACAGGCTGTTTCATTCAGCTGTCTATGGAAAAATTATACCAACCACATGCTTAGACAGAAGGAATACAATACACTGCTTACTTTGCATCTACAAAGCTCAGCAATGTGGAAAGAAAAAACAAACCACAGGCTTGCCCAGTCACTTTCATGAGGATAAATGATGATGCTTCAAAGCAACGTGCTTGGAACAAGCACAATCAGTTTATTATCAGATGATATTCAGAACAACAAGAGCCGTGAACCTCAATCCTAAATTGAATGCTATCAGAGATGTCACATTAGCTAGCAGCCTCTGCGCTGGAGTAGTGACAGGTCCAGTCTCACCGGGACCCAACTCGACAGCTTGAACTCTGCTTCAAGGGATATCACATTGATCCAGCCTGGAGAACAGCGGTGAAGATAGCAGCCTCCAGCAGCTCTGCAGAGAGATGGGCTTGCAGCTTCCTGTCTCTGAGACCACCTGCCACTTCCTGGGGCTCCAGGCTACCTGTTACCGTTGACTCTGTCCCTTATGTTTTAGCAGAGCCAGTGTAGTTTCTGAGTTCACAGTTATACATGCAGGCAAAACACCAATTCACATAAAATAAAAATAAATATTTTTTTTTAAAAAGAAGCCCCTGGATATCCATAAGTCCTGTGCCTTACTTTTCTCCAGGGCAGGCTCAGAGAGCCACCGAAGTCACAGCCTGCTTTATCAAGAGCATGGCAACAGAGATAAGAACAGAGTGCCAATGCCATACCTACTCAAATTCAACTCACTTGGAAGTCTTGAGTTTGACAAGTCACACTTTATAGCATGGAACTACAAAATGCCACACTATGCATCTCTCCCAAGAAAGCAGCACTGAGTATTCTAGCTTCTAAAATGTCCCCCAAGGACCACCTCACACTATCACGCAGGATGCGAATCCAATTGCCACCTCAGAAGTCATACCTCCTTTCAGAAGCAATTCAACACCAGTAAGTGGTTGACAGAGGGTACGGAGGCCCAAATTCACATTTTAACTATAAAGGGGTTAATGGCATGTGTTGGGACCCCAGCTCAGCTTCAGCTCAGCTTCGGCCTCTCCCCTATCTTCTTACCGAGCTCCTCCTCATACACCTCCGGCATTGTACAATCTTCCTCTTTCTCTGATGCACACAGGACACAGTGATAGTTGGTTCCAGGGCCAGCTTCACTATAGGGTTCCAAGAAATCTGGTGAAGCTCAAAGGGAAATACAGGGAATCTGGTATTTGACCGTGAGAAAGGCTGTGTCCAGAGAGGACTGATGCATAAGCCGACTGAGGGGAGAGGGTTGTTTTCTGTATGACCACTGGATCTGTCCTGTTCTGTATGGGGCAAAACCTCAGGAAAGGTGAATTCACTCTGTTTTACAGCAGAAATAGACTCAGTTCCTGCCATGGATGTCAGACCTTCAGGTTTTCTTGTTGGACTCCATGACTCACACTAATCAACACTTGAATCCTGAGGTCCATACGCATGGACTGCTTTCTTATCCTGAGACCTTAGGACTCCCTGTTACCTTCCACCATGAAGAAACAGCATCTACCCCACCCCATCTGAAATGCAACACTGTTTGTCAACTCAGAAAGCAGAGCACAAACCTCATTAGATAACCACATCTCCCAGGACCTTGACTTTGGACTTCTAGCTATAGACCAAGGCAGGCCTATAATCATTTGTTAAGCTCATCTGTTGTGCAGACAATGGCTTACACAACAGAAATGTGTTTGCAACAAGTTCTAACATTTGGAAGTCCAAATCAAGGTATAGGCAGGGTCAAACCCTTTTTGGAGGATTGAGGGACCAGAAAAGATCTGCCTCAGGCCTTCTGATCCACCCCAAGATATCTGTCTTCATGTTCATACCCATTCTTCGCGAGTGGAGGGCTTGTTAATAAAAACTCCCTTTTAATTTTTTAAAATCACAGTGTTTACACACACACACACACACACACACACACACACACACACACACACACACGCTGCAAGCTTTCGCAGTCATAGCCCAATTCGCAGGAGTCTTTGCTCTCTTTCCACCACGTGAGGCCCAGGACTAGAACTCAGGTCATCGGCTCAGCAGCCAGTGCCCAACCTGCAATGCCATCTCACCTGCTCACAAATTCCCACTTTTTAAGGGGGCACCAGCTGTGATTAGGCCTCACCTTAATGATTTCATTGTGGCCTGGTTAATTTTGCAATGAACCTGCTTCTAGACCATCTGCAGTCCTAAGAGCTAGGACATCAATAAATAAGCTTGGGGGCAAAGCAGAGGGCATAGTCCAGCCCATATCCGAATTCACCCTGAAATCACAGTCAATTATGCTTCAGAGCAGACAGCCTCTGAGTCTTCCCTGAGACTCATTTCAGTTACCACAAGATATCTTATTAAACATGGAGAGGGAGAAAGATACTCACTTAGGCCACATTGTGGGTTCCCCAACAAGAGTTGGCAAGATTTAAATCATGAAAGAGTCCAGTTCCCAGGCTAGAGCGAACCCAAAGTGGAGAGATTATTGGGGAATACGCATTTACAAGGAAGCTATTTATTATACATAGTTGCATGATGGGGAATGTGTCTGACAGCCCGACCTGTCTCTGGAAGGGTGTCTGGGAATCTAACATAATTAACCTTCTATGTTCTTTGTTCTCAAACTTAATAACAGTTTGGTGATGGGTAAAGGCACAAGGAATGAAATGCAGGCAGAAAGGTGGTGGAGTATTTACTAGAAAAGAATGGAATTTGTTTATGTGTGTATGTATTCTTTGGTTGACACAGTGGTCTTCCTTCACACACACATAATCCAGTAGGAAGCTGCAAAGCTGAGGGTGCAACAGTGCAGGAAATATTGTTGTAGTAAAGTCTAAATGCTCAAAATTTTGTTTGGGTTATAGGACAACAGGAAATGTGGGCTACAGAAAAATCTATACAGAAGTGCTTAAGAGCAGCTCACAGCCAGCCAGCATTTGAGAACACAGATTGGTGTTATAGCCTGTATCTTGAGCCATCAAAACCCTGTCAGGACAAAGGAGCACAAACAGGCAGGATTACAATTTGGCCCCAGGCCCTGGGTCCCAAGAACACTGCCTTGAAAACATCAGAAAGCTATGGAGGCCTGAGAATCAAGTGCAAATGTGTTCATGTGCCAAGAAAACCTAAGACAGCTATTTTCACAGCATATTGGGACTTGGCAAAGTTCCAGAAACCATCAACCAAGTAGGCTGCCCTGATACTTCAAAGGAGGAACTGGCACTGATAAATCCTGTCCCACACTTTCTACAGCGTACAGTTAATCTTGAGATATACAATACCGCAAGGGTGAGTCACCATACTGGAGCCTCAGGTCTACCCACAGAACAGAGAGGAAGACAAAAAAGGGCTCTCCCATCTGTTGGATAGGACATCCCCCCCCCCACACACACTCCGTGAAACTGTTCACAAAAAAAAAAAAAGAAAAAAGGAAGAAAGAAAGAGAAAAAGAAAAAACTTACCATAACACACATGAGTTATGGCCTGTTTTACCTGTTCAGAGCCCCTAACCATGACAAATTTGGCCCACGATTTTTTGTCACCGTATCTTATCACAGATTGATGAAAACCACTGTAGAATGGGAAAGAGCCTATAAGTCTTTAGACTCCAAGTGGCCCAGCAAACCTTTGGCCATGTGACAAGGTTAGCATTTTCTTTCACAGGCTCACACCTTTCTCAGGCGATCCAAAACTTGGTGAATCTATGTATTTCAAATTCTGTTAAAGTTCCAAAAATACTCTGAGAATCTCCAAAAAGTAGAGGAATTCAATTGTAAATTGCTTGTCCAGAATATCCATGGCTCTGGGTTAGGTCCCTGATTGATGATGATGATGGTGATGGTAACAAGAATAGTAATATAGAGAAAGACAGACCTAAGTACAAGGGGACTGAGGTAGCAACAAAACAATGCCAATGCTTTCCTCAGGGGAGGAGATGGTGGTGATAATGGTGATGGTGGTTGGTGATGATGGTGGTGGTGGTGATGGTGATGGCTACCACAATTACTTTACTGTAAATTCTGCAAGCCCAGAAATGTTCACAGTGCTATTTGTTCAGTCAGCAAACATCTCATCAAGTATCTGTGGAAAGATAATGAGGAAAATCTAAACTCTCTCTTGTGTCAGACAAACATATCAGCAAATTCAGAAACATTTAGAAGGAAACTAATGTCTTGGGAGACACTTCTGTGTGGGTGTGAGCTCATGGGCATGGTTGTGTATTCGTTTACTCATTTGAGTACATTGCTGTGCGTGTATACACCTCCCCATTCCGTTCCACACTACTCTCTTCTTGAGGTGTGAGTTCTGCAGTCACTTTCCAGAAGACCATCCTGGGCAAAGGTCCTTTCCAACACCTTTGGTTGTTTCATTTAAAATCTTTCTTTTCAGGGACTGGAGAGATGGCTTAGAGGTTAATAGCACTGACTGTTCTTCCAGAGGACCTGAGTTCAATTCCCAGCAACCACATGGTGGCTCACAACCGTCTATGATGACATCTGGTGCCCTCTTCTGTATACTGTATATAAAATAAATTAAAAAAAAAATCTTTAAAAAGAAACTTTCTTTTCACTCATAATTTTATGTATCTCTCCTTGGTCCCCAGTGCAGTCCAATTAGATAATGGAGGACATCCTGAGAATGCTCTCTGCCACTACATTTGCCAACACAGAAGAAATGAGAAGCCACCAACTACAAGTTCCAACCAAGTCCTTCTCAGAAAGTCAGTCAGTGAGACTGTTTTAGGGTGGGTGGCCTTCCGCTGGCCAAGACCACCTTGTTCATCACATAAGAAATAAAAACTGTCAAGTTTTAAGCCAAACAGTCAATAAATCTTGCTGATTAATCTCTCACACATTAGCCCTTTGGCTTGAGGAAAGCAGAAACTCAGCGAGTACAACATGGGTTTGCCACCAGGAGCCTAGAGTTCCTGACAAGAAGTGCTGGGCTGATCCAGAAGAGTCAACTAATCCAAAGCACAGACATGGGTGAAAAAACAGCTTTGCTCTACTCCCTCTCAGGCAGCGGAGGCCCTCCCCCTGTCTGGGCAGATCTGTGGTGGGCACGAAGGAGACTCGAGGGATGGGGAGCACTGAGTAGAAACCAGGACTAGGGTTTCTGAATCCTGGAGAAGATTGGGTCACACTTGGGCTTGTCCTGGGGTTCCTGTGTCCTGCTTCTCAGGAAAGATGAGAAAGTCCATCATTCCAGCACCTGAGCATCGCACAGAGACCCTCTGGAACATGGGGATCTGCTTGGAAAGCTCCATAATAGTGAAAAGGCCACATAGTTGAAGTCAAAAATTCAGCCCAGTGCCACCTGTAAGGTGCCTTACAGGCTGCTGGAGGTTGGGGGTGGGCTAGATCTGCTGCTGGGTTTAGGGATAGGATAGAGATCATCAACAATCTTGCCCAGCTTTGGAACCTGTGAACTACAGTAATGGTTGGTGTGACAAGATGCAACCATGAGCACAACAGTGCCATGAGTATCTTGCAGGGAGCAACACACCAACCGGTTATCCAGTGCCAAACTGTCAGCCCCGCAAACATGCAGCAGGTAATGTTAAATGGATGCAACAGGACGTATTTTGGGAATTTATAAACGTGTGTGTGTGTTGTGTGTGTGTGTGTGTGTGTGTGTGTGTGTGTGTGTGTGTACATCTACATGCAGTGACAGTTGATGAAAAGGAGGACACAAATTTGAAGGAGAGCAGAGAGGGATGTGTGGGAGATTTGAAGAAAGGAAAGGGAAGGTATAAATGTAATTAAATTACAATCTCATAAAGAATGAAAACAACAGCAAAAAGAGACATAAAGTTGTGGGGGGGGACGGAGAAGTGGTGCTAGATCTGAGAAGAATATGGAGATGTGGGGGGAGGGGTTGATCAAAATACTTTGTGTGAAATTCTCAAACTTTTTTCTTTTAAAGATCATGGCACCAGAATTTGCTGGTAAGGGCCTGCTGAGATTCCAGCACACAGGAGATGGAATCATGGTGAGTGTTCAGGTCTCAAAGCAGGGAATGGCAGAGGCGTCTATTAACATATCATAGCTGAAGCTGGCCACCAGGTTCTCCAGCAGTGCTCAATCCCTTCCTGTTACAACATCCCCTAGCTGGCAAACCCCTGCTCCCTAAATTTCTGCAGCTCAGGCAATGGACAGAGCTGCCCCGCCGCTGTTCCGCTCCCCTATATAATACAGCCATTTTGGCTACCCCAGTCTTTTATGGCCCTTTGGCCTCTTGCTCTTTTGGCCGCTGATCCTGGTTTCCCTCCCTCACTAACCCTTCTCTTCTCCGTCTTCTATCACATGACCCCATTCATTTGGCTGGTCATGTTCACTCTGGACTCTTCCAGATGTCTCTGCCTCTGCTTTTGCTCACCCTCATATCTACAAGAACCCTTCTTCTCCATCAAGCCTAGGAGCAGTGTCGCCTCCTTTTCTTTCCTTTCTTTTTCATTCCATGAGAGCACATGTGAGAAACGAAAGCTTCCAGGACAAGGCAGGAAACACACTTTGGCTCTTCTGTTTGGTTTGGTTTGGTTAGTTACTGTTGTTGTTGTTGCTAAAACAAGGTCTCTCTAGGTTGTCCAGGTCTTACCATACACTCCAGTCCTGTTGCTTCCTCACGGCTGAGATTAGAAGAGTTCGTCACCACATCTGACAGGGGTGTAAACGTCCATGGCAGCTTTTCTTGCAAGGACTGATGTCTCATATCCTGGTTCTATGACATCTTCAGTGGCCTCCTTCTAGGATGGATGTACCTCCTAAAGGTTCTACATGGCTTAATGTTGCTGGATGTACCTCCTAAAGGTTCTACACGGCTTAATGTTGCAACATTGAGAATCAAACTCCTCACACATAAGCCCCAGGAGGCAGGGGTGGGGGTGGGAACAGAGGACATTCAAGTCATCCTAAACAGCACCACCAAGCCAGACAGTACACCAAGAAGTCAATGTCCTTGTTCCTAAACAGAGGGTGTCCTGAGAACAGCGAAGGGTAGAAACTAACATCTCAGAGCACACAGAATGGAGCCAAAACCTGAGACATGACTTGGCTATTTTATTACTTTACAGACAGGAAAACTTTGACTACTGCTATCTACAAGGACTGTGGGCTTTGTTGTTTGTTTGTTTTAAAGCCTTATATTAAGTGGTATTAATTCAGCATAAAGAATTATGTCTTAGTTAGGGTTTCTATTGCTGTGAAGAGAAACCACGACCATGGCAACTCTTTCAAAAAATTAATTGGGTGGCTTGCAATTAAGAGGTTCAGTCTGTTGTCATCGTGGTAGGGTATGATAGTGTGCAAGCAGACATGGTGCTGGGAGAGAGCGGAAAACAGGCAGCTAGAAGTGCATTAGACACTAGTGGTATATTGAGTATGTATGAGCCCTCAAAGCCAGCCTCCACAATGACACACTTCCTCCTCAAGGTCACACCTTCTAATAGAGCCACTCCCTTTGAGGGACATTTTCCTTCAAATCACCACACAGACCTATTCCTCTCTGGCCATTTAACTTGACAAAACTTAATGTCCCAGGACCCAGAACCTAAGGTACATATTAAGCCCCATTTCTTAATATAGGGCTTAAAATTTTTTTTAGCAATTCTTTGAAATTTTCAGGTTTTTCAAATCATATGTATTCCTCTTCCCCAACACCTACCAGATCCTCTCCTCCTCCATCTCCATACCCACCTAATTTTACCCCACTGTCCCTCAGGAATCCAGTTTGTATTGATCCAGTTCTTCCAGAATGGGGTCTGCCCTAGAGTGATTGATAAGCCAATATCCCGTCATTAAAGAAAGCTGACATTAATAGACACTTAATTTTGTTGTTTTCTTTTATCACTAAGAAGTCGATAGTTTCAAAGTTGCAGATCTAACAAGCCTACTATAAATACATTATATACTTCAGCTTGTAGGACAGAATGTTGAGATCATTTTGGTTTAAGATAAGGAAAAAAGAAACTCAAAATACAAATTGCTCTTTGTTTTTTGCCTGTAATAAATGTGCTTGCTCTAATGACAGAGCATGAGACTGGCTGTTTTGTTGCTTCTGAGACAAGACCTTGACACCCCTACCTCAGCTCCCTGTGACACCCCTACCTCAGCTCCCTGTGACACCCCTACCTCAGCTCCCTGTGACACCCCTACCTCGGCTCCCTGTGACACCCCTACCTCAGCTCCCTGTGACACCCCTACCTTGGGTCCCTGTCATCGAAAGCGAAAACAGTTTGAATATAGTTTGACCTGGGACCTCCCTGCCCCTCCAAGGCATACAGATAGCTGAGGCAGTGCCTAATGCTAACTCTGATACTAGAGCAGCATTGCTATAAAAGGAAGTAAACACTATGAGAGGCAGAATGAGTGAATTCTGGGGAGCTCCTTTGTGGTGTCTGAGTAAGACAGAGAGAGGCCTTTAGATGAAGGAGTGACTCTCTGGTCCCTGTGTAGGTATTTGTGCACCCAGTGCAGCCCAGATGGAGAGAGATCCTGGCAGTCAGAAGCCCAGGCATACTGAGCGCTGCAGCTCAAATAGAAAAGTATTCAGGTATTCAGAAGCCAATGAGTACTGAGTGTTATAGCCCGATGGATGGTATTCAGGCATTGGGGAGCCAATGTTCACCACAGGCCACCGTGAGCACAGGGAGCAGCTTACAGCCCTAATTCAGGGAAAGGCTTCCCCAATGTCAGCAGCTCTGCTCCAGCAGGGGAGGGTCTTCCTAGTGAAGTTGCCACAGTGGCCAGACCAAAGGTTTTGCTTCTTAGCTTCTTGCTGCTTGTCAGTCAGGGAATATAACAACTCAGCCCAGCTAGGGAAGGTTTCCTGGGCAGTGAGAGCATTACAGCTGATCTTGTCCAGGCTCCCTGCTGCTGCTCTGGCACCCAAACCTCATTTAATAGATATATTGGGGTGGGGGGAAGGGTCCAGGATAGTGTGGCTGCCTTAGCCTGGGGTGAGAAAAGACAGCAGGGTAAGTGCTTTGGGCTCAGGACTTGTATAAGGCTTCTGGGGTGCGAGGCAGAGCTTTCCAGGGAGACTTCCAGGGTGCGGATTGGCCAGATTTTTCCTTTTTCACTCTGATTTGGTTTTTGGTTTCAGGTCCGAAATGTTTCTTTCAATGGCTCTTTTGGGCTTTTGTGCTCTAATTTCAGGGCCTGGCACATTTCTTTCACTGGCTCAGGTCTTAGATCCAGGGTGGGTTTTTTTCACTGCTTCCGTGTTCAGAGCCAGGGTGTGTTTCTCTGGCTGGACACTATTCCCTATACACTGGACACTCTACTATAAATGGAGGATCCCTAGCTAATACAGGATTTGACTCAGATTTCTCCAAACATGGTACTCTAGATTTCTGCTTACTAATCAGGCCTGACTACAACATAAAACTTTTTTTTTTTTTTTGCTAGAGCAGTGGTTTGATATCTTCATAATGCTGTGACCCCTTTAATATAGTTCCTCAAGTTGTGGTTGTTAAGACACAAGCTCAAGAGTGGATCACAAGATTCACCAAAACTCACTTAGTTTATTAAGGGATGGGAAGAAAGGTGGGGGGTGAGCAGGTCATGGTGTGTGCTGGAGAAGGAGTGTGGGAATGGGTGGAGTCTGCTTTTAAGGGTGGCTTTTCAAATCCGTAAAGGGGGCCAGTGTGGTCACATATGCATATGTATGGTCAACCACACTGTGCATGTGCTAGATGTAAGGCTCTGTAATGACTAGGCATTTTGTTGGACTACTCGGGCACCTGCTTTGCCGTGTGACCCATGGAATGACTAGGGGATGCCAAAATAGCAATACCTCAGGTGACTCTGCATTCTTCCTGTGTTAGCCATCATGTAGGAGTCCAGAAGTGGCTGGAAGGTCTTGGAAATCCTAACAGTGGTGACCACCCCCAACCTTAAAAATTATTTTTGTTTCTACTTCATATTGTAATTTTGCTACTATCATTAATTGTAGTGTAAATTCCGATGGTCTTAGGTGACCCCTGGAAATAGTGTACTCCCAAAGGGGTCGAAACCCACAGGTTAAGAACCACTGACTGATAAGAGTCTCTCATAGATAAGACTACCTAGAGTTGATCTTGATTCTTCAAATGATTAGCCTACAATATGGTCTATGACCATCAGACCTCATTTATTTGAGTTCATAGGATCTAAGAGTTTATTCTAACAAGTCACCTGATGGAGGTAAAGGTTAGTAATTCACATCATGGCAGACTAGAAAGCTGAGAAAGGGAAGGGTTGACTTCTTTCTGTTTACCATTTCATTCTATCGAGGTCCATGGGCCATAGAATAGTGCCACCCACAGGCAGAGGAAGTCTTAGGTAATCTTCTGAGATGTGCCTCACCAATCTCCTGGATGAATCAAAATCTAGTTAAGTTAGCCATATAGATTAACAACACAATATAGATAAGAATAATACAGACAAACAATGCCGAACCCACCCTCTTCATCAACAGTGTGTACTTTGACTCTTGCTCACTCATCTTATTGGGAACACTAAATCATTCAAGAGTCAGTTCTAGGGATGCTGGACTGGGGTTACCCCAACATGTACTCTTGTAACTCTGGGCCTCTACTGTCCATTTCTCTCCCTGTCATGTGAAGATGGCTAACAAATCTCCCCAATATTTAAAGGTTTAAAGCACTCTTCTTCCCTGTGTTACCTGCCACTCACTCTCAACCCTGTCTCCCCAAGGCAAAGGGGCCATATTTGTTCCTTCTCTGGTTGCTGCAGTTAACGTAGCTGACAAAAGCAATTTAGGAAAAAGAGTTTATTTGACCTTAGCATTTGGGGTGCAGCCCATCATGGTGGGGAAGTCAGAGAGCAGAGATGATGAGTGAGGCATCTGGTCATGTGACATCCACAGAGGGGACAAGGACCAGGCTCTGATCCCACCCTTCTGGCTATTTCCTCCAGGACTCCAGCCCATGCACTGGTGCTGTAGCTTTCCGATGTTCCTAATCTAATCTAGACACTTTCTCATGGCTGTGCTCAGCTGATTGTAGGGCCCGTCAGGGTGCCGATATACCAGCCCTTTTTGTGCTGCTGGAACACTTAACTCACCCCCTGTTTGCTTAGCACATTCTCCTTAGTGCCTTTGCAACTGCCTCTCAATATTACCACCAGCCCTTTTAAAACAGGACAACTGTCTAATTGTGTCCTGGCACCCAAGTTAATGTCTACCACATAGTAAGCACATACTCAAATATATAATAAAGCTGTATAGACTGATAGTTATTTACTGAAATAAGTAAGTGAATATAGAATAAAAGACAAATGTCCCCATGTGTGCATATTCAAGTCATTCAATAACAATATCTCTATTATCTTTAAAATAATAAATGTCCCTACAGGCTCCTTTGGGCTACCTTTAGTGCATTAGTTAATAGTACATTGGCTGTAATGACAAATGCTTGTCCAGCCACCTTAAGCAAGTAGGGGCTTATTTTCTCACATGAGAAGAGTGGGGACGTGGCTGTTGATGTTGGAGGTTGAAGACCCAGTACTGCCTGGGCTTCAATACTGTGTTAAATTATCACCTCGGGATAGCTCCTCCAAGTCTTTGCTACCATCTTGGACTCAAATGCAACTGAGATCATGAGCCAAAATGAATGCTTTGACATTAGGTCCAGCTCCCAAGATCAAAATAAACAACAGGATGAAGGATTCCAGCTCCATCCATCTCCCTAGACTTTTGAAGTTCATATCTCAGTTACCAAAACTGTCCCGTGGTCAGTAATATGCCCCAGCTATAAAGATGAGACAGGATGAGAAAGCCAAAACAAACTGTCATGACTGATTAGGGCCAAGCATGAGCCATCACTGAGGCTCAGTAGGTGGTCTCCCAAAGTCAGACTTCTGTGGGGAAGGAAGAAAGACAGATGTGATTGTCAGCAGGCAACTAAGGCATTGGCAAGTTAGAAAAATCTCAGGTTTTAAAATCGAAACATCATACCAGAATGAAAAAGAATCAATGCCAACCAGCACTTACTGGAATCTTAGTTCCCTTCAAAGCCTGATGAATTTGCCATCTGGAGCCTGTCTGACCCACCACCAGGGCAAGGCTGATGATGAAGCCCATGAGACAAGGACGATGCTGCTACACATTTAGTGCAGATCTCTTTAACAGGATATCTACCCAGAGCCACTAAAACTCTGACTGTATGATATTAGAGTAACGAAATATCCTGCTCACTTAAGAAGAACATATACAACGGTGGCTTTCCACCTGTGGGTGTTGATTCTTTCAGTGTCGCATATTGGACATCCTGCATATGAGATATTTACATTAACATTCATAACAGTAGCAAAATTACAGTTACGAAGTAGCAACAAATATAATTTTATGGTTGAGGGTCAGCACAACAACTGTATTAAAGGGTCACAGCGTTATGAAGGTTCAGGATCACTGCTGTAGGACACAGATACACTGACTGGAGTAGAAATTGATGTCATAGGCTTGAAAGGGAGTTTGACATTAACTCATTGCTCTGGAGACATAGCTAAGATTCTGTTTAGGGAGCCACAATTAAATGCAGGTGGTATTGAAGAAGGATAGTATTTATTTTCCTATTACATGTGAGTTCATGAGAAAGCATCATAATGGCAAAGAGTAGCTGGACAGACAGTCTCTCCTGGAGGCTCCTAGGGGAAAGCAGGGCAGCCTGAGATCTGCTGGTGTGGCTAGGTCTGTGAGAGGCTGGCATGAGGTTGGGAGGCTAGAACCTAGCTTAGGAATGATTTAGGCCATGGAGAATATTGGCTTTGTGTGGGACAATTTGATAAGAAGTGTTAAAGGGCATGAACTCTAGAGAGGTGTCTTTTGTACATGTAAAGCAAGCCCTTTGGGATCTCAAAGAATGAGCAGCTCTGGAAAAGAGAATCACTGTGGGCCTGTAAATGCACAAATGCCCAAACATCAAAAATGAAAATAGAACTAGTCATAGTTCTGTGTGAACAAAGCCACGGGTGTAAACCAACAGAACACAGAAACTTTGCTAGTGTTAATTTTCAATTTTCAGGTCAAAGTCACAGAGTGAACATAGGGAGATGGCTCAGGAGATAAAGGAACCTGCTGCCCAGCCTGGCCACCTTGGTTACCAAGACCTGGATGGTGAAAGAAGACTGGCTTCTGCAAGTTCCTCCAACCCGCACGTGTAAACTGTGGAATATGCATGCACATGCATGTGTATATGTGTGTGTGCACTCATAAAGCAAACACATTAGTACAATTTTAAAAATTTAAAAGCTGTAAAGAAATATATGCACTCAGAAACATACTCAAATGTTCATAACAGAGGGTAAATAAACACTCAGTGGGGGTGAGCAAACAAATTGTGGTACATTCATATCCTAGGATATGAATGGGAAATAAGACAAGCAAGCTGGGGACACTAAACGTTAATGAAACTCATAAACAAACAGCTTGAACGAGGCAAAGACAGAAATGACTCCTGCATTAGGATTCTCTTTATATGAAGCTCGCGTGATGGAGAAGGAAACTGGAGTATTGGGGTTTGAAGGTACAAAGGGAAGCTGTGACCTGACCAAAGATCTGACCAAAATGGGTTTCTCTGGGAGGGGGACTTGTTGGGTAAGATGAAGATTTCTAAGTGCTTGGCATATTCTAGCTCTTCAAAGGCAGTGGTCCTCAACCTCCCTAATGCTGCAACCCTTTAATACAGTTCCTCATGCCATGCATGATCCCCCAAACATAACATTATTTTATTGCAAAATTCTTAACTGTGATTTTCCTATGGTTATGAATTGTATTGTAAATATCTAATGTGCAAACCCCAAAAGGGCCGTGGCTCACAGATTGAGAACCACTGCTCAAAGGACTAAGTGTGAATTGGTGTTCATCTTTTTAATACTGGGATTATCTGTATGAATATGCTGTTTGAAGACTTTCAAAAAGAAAAAAGAAAGACTGAGAGGAGAAATACTCTAAAGAGAACCTCTCCAAGGAAGACATGATTGAAAAACACAGAAATTGTCTCCATGACTGGAGTCCATTTTAGGGGCTGGAGAGATGGCTCAGAGGTTAAGAGCACTGACTATTCTTCCAGAGGACCTGAGTTCAATTCCCAGCAACCACATGGTGGCTCACAACCATCTATGATGACATCTGGTACCCTTTTCTGCATACTGTATACGTAATAAATAAAAAATCTTTAAAAAAAATTAAGAGCACTTACTGCTGCTCTAGATGATGCATGCTCTGTTCCCAGCACCCACATGGGGTGCCTCACATCATAACTCCCATTTCAGGGAATCTGATGCCCTCTGCTGGTTTCTATGGATACCCACACACTATGGCATGCACTTATACATAGCACATACACGCAGACACATGAAAAAAATAAAAATTAAATCTTAAAAACAATAGCAACAAAAGACTCCATTTTAGTAACCATAAACTTTCTTCCTACAGACATTTATTAGGAATGAACTCTCCTTCACTGTAAAGCCTGAGGCTGTGCAAACAGGAAAGGGTTATTCTTCTGGTAGACGCAGTTACTGTGGCATGAAACATGTGCTTATGGAAAATAAATAGGTTTTTAATGAGCTTTATTCTTGCTTTTCCCACCTTCCTGGAGCACTGCGGCTCACATTGTTCCTTCCCTCTCCCCTCCCACAGAGCTGTTTCTAGAAGCTGGCACTGACTAACATTACAACCATCCACAATTTCTTATTTTTTTTTCTTTTAAATGAAAAAGAATTGCAAACTTCCTCTTGACATTGGGAGGCAAAGATCCCCACCAGGGGTAATTACATCCTGCCTACCTCAGTGCTGCCCGTGGCTGTGACAGGATGTGGTCCTCTTCCGTCCTAACTCAGCATGCCCTGCTGTTCTCTGCATGCTGCCAGGGCCTCCACAAAGAGTGTCTTCAAAGCCATGTGAAATGAGGCCAACATCCTGGCATCCTGGCACCTCAGCTCTGGAGTCCATAGCATTGCTTAGAACTGAATATTTACTTCTGGTTGTTTCTTCCTAAACACCTAAGAATAGCATTTTATAGAGAAGGGCAGATTCTGGGAATCTGAAGGGCAAGGGCACATCTCATCAGCGCAGTGACTTGTATTTTCCCCCATAAACCAAAGCAAAATAAATAGCAGAAAAGATGGCTGAGCAGTGCTATGGCCGCTCAGAAATCTGATGGAAAAATCCAGTCACATGGCCGAGTGCTAGAATTGACAAAATGCTTTTTTTTTTTTTTTTTTTTCTTTTTAAGAGAGAGAGAGATTTGCTGGAAATGGTGGTAATGAAGTAAAGACTTGTTTTATTTCTTCATATTTCTGGAGGAATTTACTTAATGTCAAATTAAGGGATTTTAAGGGGAGAGGGAGAAACAATCTGCTTGGAAAGCAGAAAGAGATAGACGGATGGGTAGACAGACAGCGAGAGAGGTAGAGAACAGAGAGCGCCTCAGAGAGGCACAGAATGCAGAGATGCTGATACTAAAGGCAGAGACGAAGGAGAAGCAGGAACGGCAGGAGCATCCCTTGCCATTGTTCATTTATTTCTAGGTTAGGGCGCCTTTGCCCTCTCCCATTGATACTGTCCTTACACACATTTAATTACCATGATGGATGGCTTTCATACCACCAATGGCCTTCTTCTCATTCGCCCTAACTGCTAATGGGCTGCAAATATGGCCTTTAAAAAACAACCCGAGTTTGATGCGGATTTGTGTTCACCTATGTTAATGGCATGCCAGGGAAACAGACTGGCCGCCTGTCTGCCTGTGACATGCGGGGCTGAGCATTTTACCATGGACCTGGCCTGGCCTCCTCCAGCATGATAGAGGACAGTGCTGAACTATATGCAAATCTAGGCTTTTACGATCCAAAGAAAGGCTGCCAAGAAACAAAGTATTTATGAAAGAGCTCCAGTTATGGTGTGGTGAGCAGAACAGCACTGAGAACTCTTTCCAGCCGGGCGTGAGCAACTGCGGGGTTGGGAAAGAAGTAAACAGTTTCAAAGGGAAGGAGAGGAGCGAGCAGAAGCCAGAAGCGGAAGAAAGGGCTCGAGGCAGCAAAGGCGGTACAGTGTAATTAACTCCCAGACTGGGCTCAGTGATGGTGCAGCGGGGCTTCTGACTGCCCGTAGCTTCCTCTTCAGCTGAAATTAAAGTCTAATTCTGTGTCAGGAGGGCATTTGAAACTGTGTGCTGCACAAGACAACTGGGGAAATCAACACACTGCTAAAAGGAAAGGATTGCAACATGGCTGTTCTCCCCAGCACGGCTTGAAGGCTGGGTAGATTTTACAGGGAGCCTGTCCGAAGTAGACTGAAGGAAGTCTGAGTTCAGTCCATTTGGGAGGGAATATGATGGAAATATCTGCCCGTGCCTGGAGAACCTATTTGTTTTGACTACTGTTACTGCTATTTTCCTTAACATTGAAGATTACAGGACTGCAAAACCAGAGCCCTGAGCAGAGGATGTACTCTCTGCGGGCCCAGGAGGTCCCATGCTTTGGATACCAGCTGCCTTCTTACACATCTGCATTCAGAACAGAGACAGGCAATGAACATACATAGCTGTGCCTCTGACAGCCAGAGAGGCCATCGTTGATGCTTCTCCTCTGTTCAGGAAATCATTTGTCTCAATAAAACTGCAATCAAATTCTTAAAAACCATGGAGCTAGAAAAGGCATCAGAAATCTTCCTTTATTCCGTTGGATGTGTTCAATCTCGCCAAAGAGAACAACATGACATCTATGACTTAACAAAGTGTAGGGTAAAAATGGACAACTGCTTCTTTGAGATTTTCATAATCACCTTAGTTTGAGTTTTGATCTTTCTCATTACAATGTAGTCCGTTATGTGAAGAACTGTCTATAAACACCTAGAAATTTCTAATAAAACCCAAAATGCCTACAAAACTCTAATTCAGACTACTATTAATTTATGAAATTGTAATATTATATTTACTAGATATATCCTTTAGCTTTTAAACAACTATAATTGTAATGCAAGAGCATATTTGATTTTAAAGATACTATTCAAATTTAGTAAAATTCTTCCTGTGTGGATTAACTTGCACTTAACATGTCATATCCCACAAATGTACCACAGAAGTAGCCCATAGTACACACCACACTTCACAAAACAGCATGTTCACAGCAAGAATCTAATTAATAGTTTGAAAGTTGTTTTCAGTTTTTAAATTCAAATCAACTGTTCATAAAGGACAATAAAACATGAGGCAGTTCCTATTCTTTTTCTGTGTCCTTCAGAATCGCTTGTTTCAAACCTACTGCTAAGATGTGAGACTATAAATGACAATGAGCAGTCAGCACCCAGCAGCTTCCAACCATCATGAAGATTCTCAATTCTTCTCAATTGAAAACTTTAAATCATGATCATAAACTTGATGAGATCTGGAATCGGCTAAGAGACGTGTCTTTGAGTAGCTCTGTGACATTTCCAGAAAGGATTACCTGAAGTTCAAAAGCTGCTGCCCAGAGCGAGGGGTACCAAACACCAAGTGGCCAGAAAGTAAAGAACTCGGAAGGGAAGTCCTATTTCTTGCATGCCTACACATCTGGCCGGTAAGTGAATCTGACGGTTGCTGCTGCTGCCACTGCCGTGGCCATCCTTTGCCGGTCCTGAAATCCAGCTTCTTCAGCCTCCAACTCGGCCTGAAGACCATCAGCTCTCCAGAATTTCACTGGCCTTTAGGGCTAGACTAAAACACCTCTCCAGTGTGCAGAAGGCCACTGCAGACTGACCGCCTAGCAACAACAGTCACTTAGCAGATCCCTGCCCATAACATGTACTGCTATTAGCTTGCCTCAGTTATTACACCTGAGCCTGAGGCTGCTGAAGGGTGAGGTCTGAACTACTGAAGGTGGCAGCCGTGGAAGCAAGCTCCACACCCAGGGTCCCACTGTTCTGTTAAACATGTGCTTCCAGGGATCCCTCCTGAGTTCCAGTCAATCATTCCTTAGACACCATCCCTGCCCCAACAGAGTACAGTCATATGACTTGACTCTAGTCAAGTTTCACTAGAGGATTTCTGGGTGCCCACCCATCTGCTTTCTTACTTTTATCCTTCATTTTTTCTATTCTGTTACTTTTAATATTTTTATTTATTTATTTTTTGCTTCATGCTCATGGATGTTTTTGCCTGCATGTACTTTGGTGTGCCATTTGTGTGCCTAGTCCCATGGAGTTCAGAAGAGGGCATCAGATATCCTGGACCTGAAGTTACAGATGGTTGTGAACCTACATGTGCATGCTGGGAATTGAAACCAGGTCCTCTAGAAGAGCAGCCAATGCTCTTAGCCACGGAGCCATTTCTCTAGCTGCTATTGCTTTCTTTTTAACCTACTTTTTAAACAACATATCTGTATTTTCCGTGAGACTGCTGGGGCTGTCACATTAAGTTCCAGATAATGTCTCATTTGAGATCTTGCATACAACATGCACCTCTAAAGGGCTGGTGAGTCCCTTTATGTCCTCTTTATTACAAGCTGGGGAACATCTTGTATCTCTTTGTCTCCTCCTTGCTACATTAAAAAATGATAATGTACCTCTCCATATAGCCAGAGTTTGAGTGTGGTTGTGCTTACTGCTCAGTATTGATCAGACTCATTTATAAGCAGTATAATGCTTTCCCTACAGAGTGCACATTACACTTTTCAGCGTCTGACCACAGAGAGCTTTGAGTCGTATAAGTGGATGATCTGGCAAAGAAAAACAATCTATTATCAATGTCTTCTCTCTCCAGTTACAACAAGCGCCATTTTGTCTCTTCTTGCTGTCTGGTCTTTGCATGTGCTCACAGGCAGAAAGTAAGCTGCTGACCTTATTGGACTCTCAGAGAGGGCTTCCCACTGCTCAGCAACAGGGCACGAAAAGCACCTGAGAGCTAAAGACAGCCCGGGGCTGTGCATGTGCTGGTGGTATACAGCAAAGCTTAGGGGTGCTTCTCTGAACTTCATGATCGAGACGTCAGGAGTGGGAAGGCAAAGAGAGCAGATGACCCACAGCACCGGTACCCTAGATGACCCACAGCACCGGTATCCTTCACCTTTGCCAGCTGACCCACTGCAAGTACACAGAAAGAGAAAAAACCTTACAGCAATAACCAAAACAGTGAAAAGTAAATTCATTTGCATATAATATTTAGCTCAAATAATGGGTTTTGAGACATACACACTTATTTTCCCCTATAGAAAAAAGAAGAGGAAGATGCTTATGGCAATTCCAGGCATCAAGAAGCCATGGCTTACATCTTTAAGTTCACTCTCTTGCCCAAGATGATTGATTACACTCCAAGTAGTCAGTTTAAAAATATCTTCATTTTCCATTTATAATTTCTTTGAGTTGCTTTTTTTTCAGTCTTTTCTCATTGTTAAGTAGCTTCTATTTTCTAATATACATTTTCTTTTTCTTTATGTGGTCATATGGAGGTTGTTTATCCAATATAGTCAAATATCCAAGTCTTTTTACAGCATATATTTTTTGCTGCTTCAAAGAAAGCCTTCTCATTCCTGAGGTAGAAGAAAGTCTAAAGTATGTTAGAGAAAAAAATCCACATTTTGTTCACATTGCTTTGAATTTTGTTTCTTTTATTTATTTTTGTGCACTATATAAAGAAATGTTTTCCAGTTGAGAATTGTTCCAACACTATAAATTTAATAATGTATCCTTTTCTCTGATGTTTGTATGTATATGTAAATATATGTGTGTGCAGATGAACATTTGGGAAGTGCACATACGCAATATAGTCACGTACGTGTTGACATAAGGAACAGCCTTGGCTGTCATTCCTCAGGTAGCATGTGTTTTTGAGGCAGGGTCTCTCACTGACCTGGAGCTTTCCAGTGAGGTAGGCCAGGCTGGCTGGCCACCAAGGGCCAAGGATTAGCTCCCCTCTGCCTCTCAGTGCTGGAATTAGAAGTGTGTGCGCACACACACACACACACACACACACACACACACACACACACACGACCATGCCTGGCTTTCTTCACCTTAGAATTTGAGCTCAGGTACTTGTGTGTGCAAAGCAAGCACTTTATTGACTGATCTGTATCCCCAGCTCTCCACTGATGTTTTAACAGTATCTTTTGTATAATAGTCATATTTCATAAGTGTATTGATACATTTCTCTGTCTTTAATGGTATTTCATTGATTTATTTTGTTGCTCTCATTTCTTTTTGAAGGCTTGTTTTAATTATATGTGTGCTCGTGTGTCTGTGTGTGAGTGTGTGCTTGTTTATGCAAGTGTCCCCAGAGGCCATCAGAGACCCTGGGACTAGAATTACAGACAGTTGGGAGCCATTGAAACCAATCTCAAGTCTTCTCCAAGAGCACTGCACACTCTTAATCGCTAAACCATCTTCCAAGCCTTCTTGAAGTTTTTTCTTCCAGTTTGGATGTTTAAATTGAGAACAATACATGTCTGAGACTGATGCCTTCTATCTATTCATATCATTTGTGTTGTCCTGGTGCTAAGCACAAGCTTAAAATTTGATAAATGTCTGACAGTTCTTCAGGAAAGTAAGCTAAAAAGCATATGGTCTCTCTGGCTTCCAAGATAGCGACTCTAGTTGCACTGTTAAGGAATCTAGCTGTTTGGATCTAATGCATTCCTGTGCATTAGAAAGAAAATCCTAAAGCTAGTGAGCAAGATAGAATAAATACCGAACCATGAGTGCATTCACACAGGAACCCTCACCACTGATATCTATTTTCTGATATCATCAATAACTACACATTATTCATAATCATCACCTTAGATGATTGATGATAATACAAGGACATGAGGATGAGTTTGAGGAAAAGGTCAGTTGCAGTGCTGAGAAGATGAAATGATGTTTGAAGTCATATTGCAATAAGTGCCTGTTAGTTACATATATTAAAGCAGTGTGTATAGAGTGCTTTCACAGGGTTCCTGTTTCCTGGCTTTCTCTGCTGTGCCAAAACATCTGAGATAAACAACTTAGAAGAAGGAAAATAATTACTTTTGATACTGGTTTCAGAGATTTTGCACCTTGATCTGCCGACTGCATTGTTTTGCGGCCTATGGCAAAGCAGAAGATCATGATAAGAGCATATGAAGGAATAAAAGCTGTTTGCCTTTGCACTGCTGCAAAGAGATGAGAGAATAATAAGAATCAAAGGCCTTAATATCTCCACCAACAACAAATTCCCAACATCTAAGTTCCTCTCACAATAGCCCACTCACCTCTTAAGGTTCACCTCTACCAACATGCTGAGCTTTGAGAGACTGTCCAGAGGCAAACAATAGCATGGTCCCACCATTTGTACACTGCTTATAGCTTAGAGTCTAGCCTTCAGCAAAGGTCCCCTTAGCACAAGCACGAATTCATTCAGTACACAAACAATGTAAAGTTGGTCCAAGGTCTTGCACACAACACCTTGAAGTAAAGAAGAATAGTGTGCAGCAAGCCTTGGTTAGGTGTAGTAACCAAGTCAGAGTTTTTCTCTCTCTTCTCTGTCTGTGAGACTCTGTCTCAGCTCAGAAGACAAGGAAGAAGGAAGGGACAGTCTAGGAACTGGTTATCTCAGGGAACTCAGCTTTTGACCACCTCCCAGTGCAACCATCAATTGTAAAAAAATATATTTTCAGGCAGTTTACAAGTTAATGCTCTTCAATCCAAACAACCAGTTTCATTTTTTCATATCTTACAAGCCATAAGTTTCCTATCTGTAGAATTTTAGAACTTCTATAGAAGACTCCTGCAGGCAGCTTCAAGAATATGTCACAGTACAATCAAAAGATTGCTTTCAATATTGGTGATACGTTTTTAAATCTCTGGTTGCTGGTTTCCCACCACTGATGGTGCAATAAGCCAGGCAAGCTGAATTAATAAATCCAGGTTATTGAACAGAGCAATGCAATCCTGGATGATCCTTGGAAAGGCAGGAGAAGAGTCACATGGCAAATATAGCTACCGCAGAGGTGGTCTTGAGCAGCCCCATGGAGGGGCTGGATTTTAGTGGGCTTCTTCAGGGGCAGGGTCTGAAACAGGAGGGCAGCTCTAGGGGAAGGGCTGCTGCCTGGCAGGCTTTGAGGGATGGGTTTCAAGGGGCAGGGAGAGAGAGAAGTGGGGCTCCCACCCATTTATTCCAGACTCTTCGGGTGTATGATATGGACGCCAGGGTCTGAGGTAGAGCCTCCTCCAGAATAATTGGACTGCTTTTTTCTGCAGTAGAACTTTCTTTGGTGGGGAAGGAATTTCTAAAACATGCTAACACTCTGGGTTTGACAATGGAGATTCACAAAACAAGATTATAGATTCACTAACTGCATATAGTCCACAGGAGGACTGCCCAAACATTGTCTGTACTATGTTTTCTATAGCTTTTGCTGAGTTAAAATGTGAATAAACAAGAGTAATCTCTTTATTATTCAAGGAAATTTGAAACTATTTCTGACTTACTACTTCCCACAACTAAAATTAGATATCGAGACAATTGAATTCAATTAACCAGACAATCAAATGTGTCTTTTTGCTGTTGTAGTACTGAGTACCTCTGTGAGTCTCCACCAAACAAAACAATTATTTTTCAAAAAGAGAAACATCCAGGCTACTCATTCACTCAAAGCAAAAGCTGAACTGAGGAGACAACAAGAGCCCGCATCCCTGACTTCAAGTTGCACTGGAGCCTTTCTGTGCTCCTGAGTCCATAGCAGAGAGCATGGTACATGAAGCTGTGTCTGAGCAAGGTTCTCCCACTTCAGCCAATAATGAATCCCCTTGAACAGAATCCAAGAAGAAAATATCTGCATTATGTTCTGCATAGTAATGGGTTAAGTTTATGCAAGGTCCCAGCTCAATTAATCATAAACTATTTTTACTATTTCTTAACATGCAGCCTTGACTGGCATGCTCAAATCGATGACCAGTTTCTCTTGCTTCATTGTGGTTTTGTTTTAATGCAAACTCTTCGTCTTGAAAGACATTCATCTCCATGCCGGAACTGTGGACTCTGTAGATTTTCTTCCTAGAATATAAAACAAGATCTTGGACTCAATTGGCCAACAGAAACATTAGCTAAATGAAGCTTTCCTCAAATGTCACTCATTCGTTCAGCAAGTCTTTGCAGAGCTCCTCTTGGGCTCCAAGCATTGTGCTCATCTGTGAATTCAATAGTGAATGAAACAGATGTAATGAACTGTGTGCTGCCTATGGGTGGTTTATAAAGCTGCAGGGAAGAGAGAAATATGCTAATATCTATTATACATGATGCTAAGTGGACAGAGGCTGCCATTTTGGATAACCAATAAGGCCCTGTGGACCAACAGCATTTAAACAAAGTCCTAAAGGATGAAGGAAAGCTGAAGGAGCATCCAAAGGGAAGAAACTACCTGGCCAGTGGGACAGTGGTCCAGCCTTTCTCCCACAAGGCCTTGCTGCCCATCATGACTTCCTCTTTCCTCTACAACCTCCTCTGGCACGTCATTTGTTCCCCAGGACTTACCACTTAATCATAAGCTGGGTTGTATTGTTCTCAGATGGTTCTGTGGTTAAACTTGTCTCATCAACAAATTTTGTCAACCCACTGAGGACAGAAGGCACGTACCCCTTCTGTGCCAAGTACCATGTCTGCTGCAGCAATGGAGCAGAATTGAAGATGGACATTAGGTCCAGCAGACAGGTGAACATTCCCAGCTAAGCTGCTTCACCATCTACATCTGCTCACATTAGTTGAAATGCAAACAGATAGGCCCCATCTCTCCCTGTTCTATTTAGCATTTATATGACACCTTTCAGCACAGAGAAATGAGTAAGTGGAACCAGAAGTGGCTGTTCCATGTGCTCATCCCTCTCTCTTGGCTGTGGCCAGGCATCTGGTCCCCACCTGCCCCTGCAGTCCTCCCTCTCAAAGGAGCAGACTGCATGCACCACCGTTCTCCTTTCAGCGCAGCTCTTCCCGTGGAGCTGCATACTGCTGAAAGAATGCACTGTCCGTGTGAAAGAAAGAATGAACATGGGAGCACACTACAAATCTGAGCTGCTAAGTGATAAATGAGCAATGAAAAGTAACTTGACATCATTAAGGTGTTCCTGAACATGCTGTCTGCTCCAGCCTCCCCCAGAATGCAACTGTGGGAATTCAAGAGTACTAGAAGGGTGACCAAACCCTGGCTTGGGAGTCACCAAATGGTACCATTCCAACTCAATGGATTTCTTTTCTTCCAAGTTCTGTCAGTTGGGAGTGTAGACATTCTATATTAATTTCTAGGCTGACATCTCTACAAACCTTCCCATATGACCAGTCTCTCTTCAACCATATGACGGGGAACTTGCTTTTTAGCTGCTCCAAGTGTTTTCACACTTGAGACCCTCAGCTCCCACCCCAGGTTCTGAAAAAGTCTCCTGCACGTCCTAGCACATTTGGACCAGCCCCGCTATAGAACTTGCATCCTCTGCAGCTCTCAGCTCTACCAGTGCTCAGAACTGAGTGATCTGGATCAGGACACCTGCCCACTGACAAGGCAGCTTATCAGGTACTGATTCAGTGATGCAATGACCTAGCCAGGACCAAAAGGGACATCTTTTTAAAACTCTTAACCTCTTGAGGACTGCCTAGTCACTGGGTAAACAATCCTGTTCTCTCACCTGGTCACATGGTAGCATTCCAAACCTCCAGAGAAAAACCTGAGGATTTTTCTAGATAAGCAGTAGATCAGCATGCTGATTTCCCCTGCAGCTTCTCAGTAGTCATTACATGTGGAAAAGGTTCCAGCTCTCAGCACAGAAGTGAGCTCATGTTGCCTATTTCATGGTGAATAGAAATGTGTATCAACTTAACATCAATCGATGTGGGTTCAAAGCCTGGTTCTAGCTCTTACAAGCTGTGGGGCCTTGAACAAGTATGATGGCTGATCCACTGTCAGACTGACTAGGTTTGGAGCCACTTAGCAGATGCATCCTTGAGTGTGCCTGGTGGGTAGGATGCCATAGACATTTAACTGAAGAAGAAAGATGTCCCCTACCCCTGAATGTGAGCAGCACCATCCCATGGGCTGGGATCCCAGACTGAAGAAAAAGTAGATGAGTGGAATCCCAGCATGCATCTCTCTCTCCTTCCCCACTCCAGAGGCAATATGACCAGCTGACCCATGCTCCCACAATTGTGAAGACTGAATCCTATCATACTGTGAGCCAAAGTAAAGCCTGCCTACCTTCCTGAAGTTGCTTTTGTGTCCTCTCTTGTAACAGCAATGGGAAAAGTGATTGATCAGCAAGTCACTTAGCATATGTACCACATGTCACTTAAGATCAAACAATGACATAGAGAAGATCCTCAGCACAGTGCCTGGCACCAAGAAAGGATCTGGTAAAGGCTTATTATTTATTGCAGATCTACTTAATATGCCACACAGTGACATACATTTATTCAGTCTCATCATTTAACCCCAGAACTCTCCAAGGCAGAATCGTTACAAATACAAATCTGTATTTGTAACGATTCTGCCTTGCCACTCACCATGCTTCCATAGGAGGAATATTTTCATGTCAGTGGCTATTCCTGTCTGCAATTTTCCATTGAAAAATTGCTTCAGACTGGGTGCTTCCTAAGTGGAGACTTTCTCCATTAGCTGGACATAGGGGAAATGTAAGGGCAGGCTTTGGCCCTCCATTACCAAGAAATCAACTGCAGAAGTGAGGATGTGAGTCATCCCCCCTTTCATTACTGGGCTAGACATGGTGATCAGTGAGAACCCTTGAAGATTAATACACTTTCTTGTTCACGTTCTGAAAATTAAAGATCTTGGAAATGTGAGTCTGGAGATAGAAGAAAAGTCGAAAGAGAAACATTTCCAAATCCCAGTCCCCTTCTGTCAAATTTTGGAGACTTCTCTGGCCCTTGTCTTGTCACATGGTGATCATTCTGTTCATTCTCACCTCAGAAAGGACAGAGTGCTTATCATAGATCCTCAGCACTTTCTAGGTTACCAAATGAGGCTGTGGAGCAATTGATTGCCCTGGCTCAGGTCAGTGTTCGGAGAGAAGGAGTAATGTGGCCCCAAGCAGCCAAAGCTTGGCTGTTCCAGCTGGGCTAGCCTCAACTCATGGACTCTGGAGAAAGCCAAGATACCTCAGCTAGACTCTTCACCAGGTCCAGCTTCTCAGATAGCTATCCTGAAATGAGTTCCAAGACTGGCTACCAAGAGCCATCATTGGCCCCAAATGTCCATACCAGAGTAAAATCATCTAAACAAATATGGTTGACTATCAATCACTCTCTGCTATGATAGAAATGTTATTCCAGCTTCCATTTAGAACTAAAACCTGAAGCATCTAAAATCAAGTTTTATTTCCTGGCTTATGAAAATGAAAAGGCTGGTTCCAAGCAAAGTTAAAATCTCACCTACAGTTTCACATCTTGTCCACAGCACAGCCAGACTCTGAAGGTGGTCCTTTGTCTTTAACCTTACATCCATTGCCTGAGGATAAAAGCAGAGAAAAAGGAAAGTGCCAGAAGCAGAAGAGAACTGCAAATAGCTCTGTGAAATCAGGAACTGAGGTTTGTTCAGTATCTTTGACATCAGGCAAAATACTCCAGGTCTCAAGTGGCCTAAACACTCCAGGTCTCAAGTGGCCTAAACACAAGTCCGCCTCCCAGGCTGCTTTGGCAGATGATGTCCTTCAATCATAGCCTTCAGAGGTCATATGCAGTCCTTGCTTATCCTTGAGTGGTGTCTCAGGTCCTGATGGTGGGATTCAGCTACTGGTCAGCCTATGGGATTCTGCCAGCCAGCCATATTTTCCTTGGGCAAAAAGGATGCAACCTGCCTTCTTGATGCTGCAGCACTGTCTCCCACTCTTGGTCCACTCTCTTCCCAAGTGAAACATCCATATAAGTAAATCTAGTTTAGTAAAAAACAAAACAAAACTTAGGTACAGAGAAACTCAGCTGCTAACTTGGGGTTTCAGAAATACTATTGAAGCTGGTCTAGGGAGAAAGATCAGGCAATGGCTTCTTTTCAAAGAATCCCTGGTAGGGTCTCAGGGGCTTGCCAAGGTCAAGGCCTGCTTTCCTGCACCAGTGCACAGATCCTGCAGTCCTTGACTTGTGAACTGCTTCCTATGATGGCCTTTGCCTCCAATTAGATTATGGACTCCCAGGAATGGAAAGGCTGAACAGGAACAATAGCTCACAATAATCTGGACTCTCTTTGTTCAGTATGAACACCACTGCTCACATCCTGCCATCCTGGGAATAGGGACTTCAGCGTATCACAGTGGGAAGCTAGGACTCGGCCCATCACACAAGCCAGAGGCCATGGGACACATAAGTCAATAAACTAAAGCTTCACAGGGGTCAGAAGGAACAGATCCCAAGACCCAGAGCTACCTGGAGACCAGCTCTGAGATACATGGGCAAGAGCAGTTCTGACTGCCACTGAGAGCCTGGAGCCATGCTTCGGCCTCGCCAGGCACTGTACATAGTCACCATCAATTTACCAGCTTTTCCTAGCAATGTCTAGGCCTCAGGTATGCTCAACCATCTCATCAATGGAAACTCTTAAGTTTGAGGGGGAAACTAAATAAAGAAAACCACATGCACAAAAAGAGTAACTTCATATTGTCTGTAAAAAAACTCAAAAAAGTCAAGAAGTGCTGAGTCAGGAAATTCTGCTCTAACAGCTTTCGCTGGACACAGTTACTATTTCAGTTTTATCTCTTCTTTCAGATATATCCTCCTCAGAGACATTCAAGTACAGCAATGCCATCTCAGGGCTTTGGGTTCCCAAAGGGCTCAGATCTGAGCCAAGACCAACATACACTTGAAGAGAGAATGGATTAAACATAGAGCGCCTTCCTTCAGCCCACCTGGATGGAGGAGAGATGAATCCCATGAAACACTGCAGCATCTTGCACCTGGATGGAGGAGAGATGAATCCCATGAAACACTGCAGCATCTTGCACCTGGATGGAGGAGAGATGAATCCCATGAAACACTCCAGCATCTTGCACCTGGATGGAGGAGAGACGAGTCCCATGAAACACTCCAGCATCTTGCACCTGGATGGAGGAGAGATGAATCCCATGAAACACTCCAGCATCTTGCACCTGGATGGAGGAGAGATGAATCCCATGAAATACTCCAGCATCTTGCACCTGGATGGAGGAGAGATGAATCCCATGAAACACTCCAACATCTTGCTGTCCTCTCATCACCAAAATGAGTACTTGATTAATCACTTTCCTTAGGAAGCGACTGCTGAAAAGATAGGTCACAAAGTTAAAGTTCCAAGGACTCTGAACAGAGGCCACCAAGCTCTGATGGGGGCCTCACACTACAGGACAAGTTTAACTAAGAACTGACCACTTAAGGGGGAGGAGATGGCTCAGTCTGTAGACTGCTTTCTGTACAAAGCCGGAGGACTTGAGTTCAATCCCAAATACCTATGTTTAAAAAAAAAGAGCTGGCGGGGCGGGGGACAGGGCTAGGAGAGATTAGAGAGTCTCTGGTGCTTGTTGGCCAGGCAATATAGCTGAACTGACAAGCTCCATGGTCACCCTGGTTCAAAAACTAAGGTGAGGAATAACAGGGAAAGATCATAACAGGATGTGGACCTCTGGCCTGCATCCACATATGCACGCCCACATGTACATGTACATACACACAGAGAGACAGAGACAGAGACATTCATAAGACTGAGCTACCGGGCCATATGTGAGTTGCATGGTAGTATATACGTACACTTGGGAGGATGAGGCAGGAAAGTTGTGAGTTCAAGGCCTCTCTGACCTATAAATGGAGACTGTATTTGGAAAATAAAGGGGAAAAAAAGGTCAAGGAAGATTTTATTATAGAGCTCTCTCAAGACAAGAACACCACAGCCATATTTCAACTGTCTTCACACCTCAGTCTTCCACTTGGGGGTATCCAATCATACCGATGTCACAGTCTTCCTGTACCAGCTGCTTCCTTAGGAAAATGAGTTCTTTGAGTACCCTCTACTGTTTACTCAGCTTGCTGTCTCATCTAGTTGGATGCTGCCTTACCTGAACAAAACAAGTCAACAGGGAGGAACAGGAGTGGGGTAGCACACACCGACAGAAGGAGAGAACCAAGGAAGACATAGCAATTCAACACAGTGTGCTCAAACTTGTCGATGACCTATTTACCACATGCTGTTTCTCTGTCAGAGATGAGAAAGACATGTTCAAAGCAGAGCAATAAATAGCAAAGGAATTAGAGGCATATTTTCTCCTCACCATGCTCATGCCCAAAGATGTGACACCAAAAGGGGGTTCACCAGCTTTTCAGGTTGGCACCCAGTGATCCTTAGGCTGAAAAGACCATCCTTAATTCTTATACTTGATCAGTGATCCAATTGTTCTCCACCTTGAGATGAGAAATAACATGTTCAGAACAAAAGAGAAGTTGGTGCCAGAGGTGATCTTTGGCCACGCAATCATCATGCTGGAAGAAACAATCCATCCATCATCCATACACGCTGATTTGGAAACAGCATGTTAGTTGACCAAACATGGTGAGGTCATCATCCCTGGACATGGAAGTGGAAGGAACAGGCTGAGCCAGAAACCTTGGCCCTTTCCAATAGACAAACATGAGCAGAAAGTCTCACTGGAGATATGACCAAAGAGGCAGGACTCACCATCAGAATGAGGAGCTGTGCAGGAGCTACCAACAAGGGGACTATGGTACTGAGGCTCAGAAGACCGTCCTGCAGTTTCACCCATATGCACAATAATCTCCATGTTTCTCCTCTGGAACCATATTAATGCATTCATTGTGTGGGAGAGAAAGAGAGAGAGGCATAGCCCATGAATACTTCTCATGTGCTTCTTCCCTGCTGGCAATCCTCTCAGCTCCTCACCTTACAGAGAACACTGTGAGCAGATAAACAACTCATGTCCATGCCCCAGTCATCCAATCAACTCACCATTTCTTTGCAAAAGGTTCTCTAGTCGATTTAAAGCCAAGGAGCTGGGTAGTTAGTTTGGTCCTAACTTATATTTGAGCAGAGCCTTTAATAGTGTAACCAACTAGTGAATGTGTTGGGAACCAAAGGAAATCAGTGTATCCTCTTACCACAAGAAGTCCTGGGAGAATGCCCCTGGTAGACTCTATTTATTCTGCAGCTTTCCAGGACGCTCCCATGAGTTCCTGATATTAAAAAGTGTTATTCAAGGGCTGGCAAGATGATGCAGTAGGGAGTGAGTATTCACACACACGCCTTAGGACCTGAACTTGCTTCCTAAGGCCTGCAGACAGAGGAGAGAACAGGCACTCTGAAGTTGTTCTCTGCCCTCTATAATACCCTACAGCATGGGAATGACCCCAAGCACCATAACAGTAATAAGGAAATTAAAAATAGCTTTTTAAAGTGTCATCCTAACAAAATTCTCTCTCTGCCTTAAAGCTTCCTGCTTCCTATAACTGGGCATGATTCTAATGGGTCAGACAGAGCAAGCCATAGCTCCTCCTTCTCCGTCCCTTCCTCCAAGGTCAGAGAAGGGGAGGGCTGAGAGGGGACATGAGTGTTTGGGGTTTTTACATGAAGCTAGAAAAGCCATTTCCTATCTCAGAGTCTTCTCTTTGTTGGAGGTAATCAGATACTGCTCATGTCCTTAATACACTGAGAATGCCACCTGGTTCTCAATCTGTAGGTTCTGACCCCTTTCCTAGGGGTTGTTGCCAGATATTTATATTACAACTCATAAAGTAGCAAAATTATAGTTATGAAGTAACAACAAAAATAATTTTATGGTAGGGAGGTCACCACAGCATGAGGAACTGTATTAAAGGGTTATTAGTATTAGGAGGTCAAGAACCACTGGCCTAGAGTTCCAGTATGATTTTCAAATTTCTGTCTCAGAACTCTAATCTGAGACAGTTCCCCCAACCCCAGCCCTGGCCCAGACTAATAAAGATTTTCTACTTCTGTTTTTATCCCCATCACCATCCCATATCAAAGGAACCCTGAGCCCACAATGTAGCCACCCAGGCTGCATATCCAAGACCTATGCATTCCATCCACCCCAAATCACCACCCAGGTGACCACACTCGGGTGCTGAGCTGAGCACAGGCTACTCTTTGTGTGTGGCCTTCAAAACAGATCTGAACAGGCTCTGGAGGAAACCTGGGAATTCTGGGAAACCTGGACACTTGGCGACAAGATAGGGAAAAGGAGGCGAAGGCCCCAGAAGGACATGTGTCCTAACTGCACAGGTTTCTTGCTCCATGCAGAAGGACATGCTGGGAGAGCCCTAGAGAGGGTCTTCCCACAGTGTGAAAGGCAGGCAGGAGCACATCTGAGGCCAGTTCTAACGAGTGTATTCTCATCTCTCCTTCTCCTGGATTGACCAGATGCCATAGGAAGGGGAAGGCAAGCTTACCGCTCTGCAGCTTCCTCCTCCCATGTATCTTCATGGGATGGAGGACTAAGGTTCTGTGTAGCCTCTCCCAGATGGACCCAGGAATCAGAGCATGAAAACATTTACTGTCTGCTCTCCTCAGCTTAGGGCTTCAGCTGTTATCAAGAGACATCCCTGCTGCGGCACAGATACGTACTTCCAGCAGGACTAGGGATTTCAGCTCAGCAACCATGTTTTCCATGCCCATACTTTTGCACTGTTAGGAGGCAGAGAGATATTTCACATATGGGCAGCTTTCCACCCAGGCTGTAGTGTGCAGCCAAATCCTACTGGGGAAAGTGGGGAACCTCTGGAATAACATGCCTGCACCCACATTAACATTAAACAAAACCATTCGAATACTCATGACCGGGGTCATTTATTCCAAATCCAAGAGTAATTCCCAAGACACGAGGCTATTATCCTTCCAGCCTAGCACTCCCTCCAGGTCAGCTGTGATGACTGGTCCCACCACAGAGGGTGCTGGTTTCTGCTTTGGAGAAGGGAGTATCACCTGCTGGTTCCCTAGATCCTGTCACCTCAGCTCAGCACTTCTGTAACTCCTGGCCAGATAGATATCACCCTCAGATTAAACTCTACTTCCGTCTGGGGACAGGGAATTATTGAGGTACTGATGTGGGATGTCTTTCTGTGCGCTGTGAATATACTTTATTATTGGTTAATAAAGGGACTGTTTTGGTGTATAGCAGGGCAGCTTAGAGGCGGGAGAGAAACCCAAAAAGAGTTAAAGAAGGGAAGAGTCTGGAAGACACAATCCAGCCTCCTAAGGAAGCAAGATGTAATGGAGCACAGGTAAAGCCATGGAGCCGTATGCCAACACATTGATTAATAAGAAAGGGTTGAGTTAAATTGTAGTTGGTAATGAACCTGAGCCTCAGGCCAGTTTGTAATTAATAAAAGCCTCTGTGTGATTATTTGAGACTAAGCAGCTGCAGGCATGTCTGGCCCTTGAGGCTAGACAAACTTTAGACTACCCTGGTCATTCATCATAGAAATGAGTCCATAAAGTAAGGGGACTAAGGGCGGAACTGGAGATCTGAACTACAGTTGCGGCCTGGACACTTGTTAATTTCGAGAGTTTTTAAATGTCACTGGATTTTCTGGGTGTGAGAGTCAGTGTTGATTGTCAGCATTATTGGATCTGTAGTAAACTAAGAGTCGCACCCCTCTGTGGGACTGTGAGTGCACTTTTAGGAAGGTCCAGCTGAGATGAAGAGTCTCCCCTCCAGAGTAGGTGGTACCTGTTCTAGCCCTGGCTCAGATATAAAGATGTCTGCAGAGCAAGCAATCCTACCTGCCTTCCTTTGCTCTTTGTGACTATGTGCACATATCCCATTGTCTCTGCTGACATCAGAACTCAACCTCTTCAATCTTCCAACATTGCCCAGAGAACAGTGGTTCTCCAGGAACCATCTAGGCCTCCAGAACCAGACTGAGACTGCTGAGGTATCCAACTTCATGGGTTAAACAGCTACTGAGATCCCTGCTTCCCTAGCACACAGAGTGTTGGGCTACCCATTCCTTCTAATGGAAGCCAACCAAGTAGGTCTTTATGTTCATTTTAGCAGGTTCGTTCTTCTGGAGCCCCCTGACTAGCACACCAGGTTTCATTTGGAAACTGGAGATATGAAGAATACCTGTTTGCCTGCTCAGTTGGCCTAGGAGTATTAGCTGTAAGTGCTCTGCTCTAAACCGTTAGTGTTTGGAGGTCAAACCCTGGGTAAGAGCAGAGACTTTGATAAAGGCTTAATCTCAAGTCTCCCAGAACCACAGCTCAGTGGCCAAAGTAATAATAATTCCTCTTAAGGAAGAAGTCTATAATATTTTAACAATGGCTACCTGGTGTCTGATGGGTGGGTCCCACAATTCAGGTGCTATGCCCAGTGCTCAGGTTTTCCTCCTTCAATGCTGCTCATCTCTCCTGAGAACCACTGTGGTACCCAGTGTCTGTTCTGAGTACAAGCCTCCTACACAGACTGACCTAGTTTGTGTATTAATAGTGTAATTTCCACTGGGACACCTGCTTTTCCAGTGGGGACATTCTGAATGTCAGCTAACTATGCCTTGAGTATTCACTCAATCTTCAGATGCCATACTGCACAAACTGGGTTGAGCTTTCTCTAAGCATGCGTCCAGAATCTGAGTGTGGGTCACTCATCCAGATTCATCGCAGCTGCTCACACACAGGGCCTGTGATGTAAGCACAGCAGGCTGCATGAGAACTGAGTTCCCCAAGGCTCCAGCTCTGTCTCCATAACACGCCACCCTGGCTGGTAGTGCCTTCAAGCCACAACAACCAGTTAATCATTTTTCATGCTTTGTTTAGAGCAGGAATTTGGGGAGGACTCAGCAGGAAGGTTCTGGCTTACAGATTGCATTAGCTTTATATCGCTGTAACAAAATACCCAAGATAAACAACTTAATAAAGAGAAAGGCTTGATTTGAGCTTCTGATCTCAGACGTTTCAGTCCATGACCAATAGGACTCTTCACTTTGGCCCCAGGCAGAATGTCACGGTGGGAGCTGATGACAGAGCCAAGACACTCCTCACAGACAAGACATGAAAAGAGAGAGAAGAGAGTGGAGTTCCATGATCCTTTTTGAGGAGACATCCCTAATGTTTAAAGTCTACCACAGGCCCACTTCTGAAAGATTCCTCCACCCCCAGTACCTCCAAGCTAGGACCACTCCTTTACAGCATGGGCCTACAGGGAGCAGTCCAGTGAGAACAGGGTGGTCTCTTGCACAGTTAGAATCAGCAGGTGTGGAAGCTCACACAGCTGGGGATGGGCAAGCCGTGTTTCTATTCCTGAAGTCTGGGGCCTCCCTGTGGTAATTCCAAGGGCTACCTTGGGCTTTCTCCTTGACTTGGAGCTCAGCACTAATGTCCCATTGGACACAGCAGAATGCACCTAGTCTACTCTTGGGAGCTGCATAGTATCGCTATTGGTTTTTGGCAGTTCAAAGTTGCCAGGATACAGAGGTGCTTGTCAATCACCATTCTGTGAGCTAATACAGATACAGTGGAGAAAAAAAACACCATGCTGGGTGGAAGAGAATGCTGCAGCCACCTTTGAGAAACTTGATAGGTGGTGTCTCCAGAAGAGGAAGAAGGTCCACCGGAAAATTACTCAGGATCACCCCACAGCCCCACGATCATCTGATCTTCAAGGCAAGAGGAGAGCCAACTGTGTCTTCTGAGAGGGTCCAGATTTCCTACTTTCTCCCCCGTTCCTCTCTGCCATGTTTGCAACTCCAGATCTTTCCCCCTAGTCCATGGTGGGCACTCCATTATTCTTAATGATTGCCATACTGACCACAAAGACACATCATGGCCTAAGCCACACCTGCCAGACCACAGAGAGGTGCCTGACACACCCACCCTTGCCCTTCAAAAACCTTCTGCATCATGCATTTCAGGCCTAAGTGAACTCTAGATCCTCCTGAAATGAGCACTTAGCCCTTCTGGCTGCTCCATAAAGGGTCCAGGCCTCGTGGTTGTCACTTCCAGAGACACTCAACACTTGAAGAATGAATGATCTGGGCTCTCTTCTCCCTTCTAAGTCAGCATGGAGATATTCATCTCATCATCTATGTCGGCAATTAAAAAACAGTGTGAATCTCACCACACAGCAGTCAGATGAACATGTAAAGCAGACCCAGAACCCTGACATATAAGCAGGATGATCCAGGACCTGAGTTCTGCAATTTGCCAGAAGTGAGAACTCTAGACAAGTTACTTAACCCACTGAATTTCTGTTCTATGATGCTAGGTACCTTGTTAAACTGTCAGTATTTGTCCTCAGGCTCAAAAAGGATACAGTAAATGAAGATAAGTTAATACTGCATCATATAACAACAAAATATGTTGCTGCTGCTGTTGTTATTGTTGTTATGTTGTTGCTGATGCTATTGTTATTGTCGTTATTATCTTGCTGCTGCTGCTATTGTTACTGCTGTTGTTGTTGTTATGTTGTTGCTGCTGCTGCTGTTGTCACTGTTGTTAACATGGCCCTCATTCCCAGGAATTGTGCAGCCTTCTGCCCAATCATGCTCATCCCTATTGCCCACCTACCTACCTGAAAACCCAACAGATCATTCACCACTTTCTCCTTGACATCCTACCCGGGGAGACTGGCTTATGGAATGCTCTCTGCTCCACTTTCCCAGCCCTCACTGTCCAGGGTTTGTAGTGGCAACTTCACCCCCTGTCCAGCCTCCTGTGGATGCCAATCTAACACTTTGGGAAGCTCCAAGTGATGAGGCTTGAGGCCAGTTTCACACACATACTCAAGCTGTGTTGCTACTGTTGCTTGAATGTCATTTGTCCTTCAACAGTTCATATAGCACTCATGGCCCCAAGGTAGTAGAAATATCAAGCAAAGACTAGTAGTAGGTGGCTAGCCTGTGGGGATATTGCTTCAGAAAAAATTATTACTTGTCTGAAGGAGTAGATTAATTCTCCCAAGATTTTGTTACTACAAAGCAAATATTCCTATTCTGATTCTTTCTCTATATTTCTCCCTCTTTCTATAAATCTCTCCCCCTCTGCTTCACTCTCTTCCTATCTCTATGCTATCTTCAAGTACTTACTGTGACACTCCCAGCACCATGAGCTGAGCACGAGCAGTGGTTTGGATGAAAATGGCCCCTGTAGGTCACTGGGGTGGACTTGGAAGTTTCAGAAGCTCCAGCCAGGCCCAGAGTCATTCTCTCTTCATGCTGCCTGACGATCCAGATGAAAAAGTCTCAGCTCCCTCTCTAGCACCATGTCTGCCTGCCCATTACCATGTTCCTGACATGATGACAATGGACTAACCCTCAGAACTGTAAGTGAGCCACTCCCAATTAAATGTTTTCCTTTATCGGAGTTGCTGTGGTCATGTCATGGTGTCACTTCACAGCAATAGAACCCTAATCCAGATACCATGCATGAAGTCCAGAACTGTGAACCAAATAAACTCTTCACTGTGTGAGTTGCCTGGCCTCTGATATTTTGGTAAATCAACGGAAGATATACAAATGTATTCTAGCACGTCCTGTTCTCTTTACTATAACCCATGTTCCTGTTAGGTAGGTAGGGAGAATGCACATAAAGACAGGCTAAGACTCTCACCTTCCCAGGCCACCATGACTCTGGGTTTGAAAACCTTTACAAACCTGCTTTTAGTCCACAAAGTGTGGGTGTGGATGGAGTAAAAGTGGCAATTTAATCCTTCTGTCCTTCACAGTTTGTAGTTCCTGAACCACCTTCCCCAGCCCTCCTTGTCTAGGAAACCACCTGGTGTCCAGCAGGGCCGAGCTATGGCCCACGTCAGCAGGAAGAGGACGGAGAGACTTGGCCTCAGCTGGGCACCTGGCTGACTGGGGCAGATGGGTGTGCGGGAAGGAGGGATGACGGGAGAAGACAGGATGGAAACTGGAGAGGAGGGCAGCAGAGGGAAAGACCTGGGGCGGGGAAGCGGAAGCTGTGAGCAGAGTGGGCGGATCAGTGCTCACAGGAAGGGAGGAAGTGAAGGGCCCAGGCCCAGGCCCAGGTCAGAGGAAGTGGAAGAGAAGGAGACTGGGAAGGCACGAGAGGAGAGCAAGCACTGCTAGAAATGAGAGGAGAAAGAACGAAGAGAAGCTCAGCTGTGTAGGAGCTCTAACGAGGGGTGGATGAGAAGAGACGAGGGAGAAACCCCCACAGTATAGATGGGTTCTGCCCACACTGAACCCCCAAACAGAGAGCATCCATCATCCTTCAGTGCTGCACCTGCTCGCCTGGTCTCCTTTCCCTGCTCCTGTCACAGGCCCACCCTGTCTGGAGCAGAAGATTTCCAAGAAAACATACTTTTTCTTCTTTTTAAAGTTATCCTTTGAGAATTCCATGCACTGAGCTTGACTCTACTCATCCCTCCCCAGCTCCTCCCAATCCACCCTCTTGTCCCTTACAGATCCAACTCTGTGTCTTATTTGTTGTTGTTTACACATCAAGTTCAATCCGTGCTGTCCACATATTCATGGATGTGCAACCATGCCCTGGAACTTAGCTGACCTTCTTAAAGAAAATGAACTTTTCCTCACTCACCGCCATCCCTTGTCAGCAGATCCTCAGCTATGGGTGGGATCTCATGTCCACCACCCTCTCCATGCTGGGATTCTGTCTTCCTTGCACTTACCAAGGCTGACAAGCCACTGTGAGACTCGGGTTTACACTGATGGTGTCAAAATTTCTTGAGAAAAGATAATACCAGGGCTTGCAAAGCACCCCAGAGAGGTTCATGTACATCCCGGAGTGGAAAGATTCTAGTATAACTCAGTTGTGGTGCCTGCTGAGAGCGGGTAGCAGGCTTACTGCCCTTCATGAATAACATTGTTTCTACAGGAAATGTGTTTAGGTTTTAACTCCAGATGTTGGGCATAAACCAGCCCTCACACCCCACATCTCACCCACCCACAGACTGCAATATTTATATGGCCAGAGGGAGCAGAAGGACAAGGCCACTGACTGAGTGTCCCCTCCAGGATCCCCACAGAGGGCCCACATTGTCTTCCTAGCACAACAGGGACCATCAAGTCTGTGCTCTGTGGAAAAGTTAAGTCCTTATGAGTCAAGGGATTCTTATTTGAAGCTGACAGAAAAGGGCAAAAGCTGTCAGCAGTTAGTAACGGAGGAATTGGGGGCGGCATAAGAAATGGCAGAACCCTCAAATTCATAAATAAAGAAGACATATGTCTGGAAATGACGTTGAAAAGCAGCTCAACAGTTCCATACAGGGAAGTCAGCTGTACCAAGACACTAGAGAAACTGGCATTTTGAACTGTGTTCAAGCTGCCAGACACCAAGAGTTCATTCCAATCAAATTAATACCACCACTTCTGGGGGGGCGGAGCTACAAAAATGCTTATAAACTTTGTGAGACACTATAGCACGGGGCCACCGAAGGGCTGCCCCCGACTACAACCCCAACAACATAGCAGTGACCAATGCATCAGATCCCTGTGCCAATCCCTTTGAATTCCTTAGTGATCTACACTAAGGAATGACACCTGATGGACAGTCACCACAAAGCCAACAAGGCAGAGTAGCACAGGCCAGAGGGTACAGCAAAGCCCCACTGTTCCTATGCCACAGGTAGAGGTCAATCCAAATAACTACTTTGCCTTCAACTAACTGCCTAGGGATTACTATGAAAAGAGAGCTGGTATCGGATGGCAGAAAGCCCAGGGCTCTCTGGCCAGCAGTAGGGGCAGGGAGCTCCAGCACCAGGTACTGGGGCACTGTGACTGTACAGCACAGAATTCCATCCTGTCCTAAAGCGGGGAGGGGCATCTTCAGCCGACCATAAGGGTGGTCATTGCCAAGGCACAGCTGGGGTGGGCGAGAGCTGGGGAGGCTGTGCTTTGTCAGCCTCCCTCTCTTACTCTAATTAGGAACAGAACAGCTCACTACTGTGCCTAAAATCTCCTCTTTTCTTGGAGTCAAGCACCACAGTTGTGAGGACCAGAGAGAGACAGACCTTTGCATGCCATGGCCTCCCAGAATGGGGCACTCACAGGGATATAGGAAAAGGACGAGAAATAGTAGCCAGCCTTGGGGATAGGGATTGCAATCAAGAAGCTGGTCTTTTTGTCCTTTATACAAGGGGGCTGTATATCCCCAGGGAGCTCTCACTCCATCAGTCTTCAGGTCCAGACTTCCCACAAAAGATACCTCACAGCTTCTGCTTTCTCATAGCCCTATCTCTCAGGGCATCTGATAACTTGTCTTGTAGGCTTCTGGACAACTTCGGATTAGGGACACTAAGATCGGAGTTCTCTTATAGGTCAGATGTCCCATGGCAGCCTCCATGGAGTCCTATACCACCCTCTGGCACAAAGTGCTAAGACAGACTGAGGCACCTCAAAAGACATGGTGTGGGGGAGGGGCTGTGGATACAAGACGGACCCATACAACAGGAAGCACCAATAGTTTTGTTCAGAAGGGGCTGAGGGAAGCAAAACACCTTGCTGGGAACAATCTCTGTTTTCCTTTGTCATTGTGATGGTTAGTATTGATCAGCAGTTTGACAGAATCTGTAATCACCCGGGATCTCCTCTGAGGATTACCTAGACTGGATTAACTGAAGTGGGTTATCTGGACTGGGTAAACTGTACTCAGCACCATTCTATGGGTCATAGACTGAGAAAAATGAAAAAAGATGCAAAGCATTGGCATTCATCACTCTGCTTCCTGCCTGCAGATGTAATATGACCTCTGCTTCCTACCACCGTACCTCCCTGCCATGATGGACAATATCTCTTGGGACAGTATGCCAAAGTTACTCCTTCCTTCCCTCCTTCCTTCCTTTCCTCCTCTACTGTAGGGTGAAAAGTCAGCTCTCTGATACCAAGTGTCAAAGGCCCTGAATATACCACACAGAGGGGAACCCTACTATGGGAGAGTCAAATGAGGTACAAGAAGAACTTCTCGTGGAGGATAGATAGTCCACCTCCTCTAATGCTGAGTCTGTAAACCTGACTCTGACTGAGTAGTTAGGCACTCAACTAGAGCAAATGCCCTTCCTGGGTTACATTCTTCGATGGCCATAGGCAGTAAGGAAGCCTGTTTGCGGACTCCAAATCACTCTTTCTTGCATCCTATCACAGGAGCTGGGAAATGTCTGCCAACTTCCTTTGCTACTGAGGGAAGTCCCTGACCTCATTCTGGTCAGGCTATCAAGGAGGTGTCACCTGGGAGCTTAAGGAAATGCATTGTTATTTTCAGAGAAAAGAAAGTAGCCCTGAAACACAGACTC